>PVLA01004416.1:0-132816 GCA_004027455.1 Hydrochoerus hydrochaeris
AGAAGAAGAAGAAGAAGAAGAAGAAGAAGAAGAAGAAGAAGAAGAAGAAGAAGAAGAAGAAGAAGAAGAAGAAGAACCAGCAGCAGCTCTCCAGTAATCAACAGAGAACTGATAGGAAAACTAGAAACAACAGAAATCTGAAGAAACAGGGCACAACACAGAAAAAAAGAATGAAGCAGTCTGAAAGCACATGCTAGCTCCCAGGGAAAGGATCCTGTGTCCACAGACTCAAAGTAATTCCTCAGGGTCAGGAGCTCAGTGAGAAACAACAGACCAGGCCAGCAGCACCATCCCCAGGAAAAGCCTATGGTTACTGTACACTACAAAAATGGGATGAGGTTTTACTCTGAAAGTAACTCTGCATAGCAGGCCACAGCTGGAGAAGAAATCCATTGTGGCACCCACAATATTGACAGTGTTTAATTGGGTACCACTTCAGGAAGGGTTATTTAAGACTGAGCCACAGAACAACTACAAAAGAACTTAATGGTTCCCAATATTACCTTCCCACAGTGACTACGTAAGTCAGTTGCAGAGGGTGTGAGCTAAATATAGACCTCCCCTGAGAAGTTTAAATTCATGCCAGAAAGGGCACATGGTAAGAAGCCAGGCCCACCATGTGTAGCTTTCAGAAGTGGTTGGGTCTGAAAGCACTGGCATTAAGTACAGCAGTCTGCTTGAACTTCTGTCTTGCTACCTATAATTAGTACAATTGAGAGATCTGATTACTTTCCCCATCTACCAAAATAATGAAGGACACGCCTTAGTGTGGTCAGCTGCCACAGCCTGGGGGTAAATGAACAGAGGGACCTCTGTGAAATGGGATGGGTTGGGGAACACTTCACAATATGATAGGCCATGAAGTTAGGCAGAGAAAACCATGACTTGGTGGATTCCCAAATTGTGGATCCTGGAAAGAAATTGCTCACATAAAAATACAGAGGAAGCTAGGTGCAGTGGTGTATGCCTGTAATCCCAGTGCTTGGGAGGCTGAGGCAGGAGGATTGTTGCAAGTTCCAGACCAGCCTGGACTACAAAGTGAGCCTAAGGCCAGCCTGGACTGTGTAAGCAAGACCCTGTCTCAAAAAGACAAAAAGGGGGCAACCCGCTCGGGATCCCCTTGTCTCTCTTCAGGCAGAAGCTTTCTCTCAATAAATATATTCTACTCTTCACCACTGTTGTTCCTAAAATTCACTCTTCAATTTTAGAGACATAGTAGGTGCGGCATTTCACTCACAAATATCATTTGGAGGTCATCCACTGAGATCACGAAACAGAGGTGAGAGTTTGCTTTTGTTTCATAGACTCTGGACTGGGACTCATTCAATTTTTATGCTTCAAATTTTGTTTGGTCTTTGCCAGTTGTTTATAACTCATTGTGATAATTTCTTGCTAAGACTGAGAACTAAACCATTCAATTATTTTAAGTTATCAGCTATTCAGCAAGAAAGTAATGAACATCCTTCTGCCTTCTCACTCTTTATTGGTTCTTTGGGGTTTGGAGGGGTTTTTGTCTTTTAAATTGTCTTTTAATTTTTCTCATTTTTTTGTCTTTTGTTTTTAGTTCTTATTTTGCTCTCTTTTTTCTTCTTTTTCTTGTTTGTTCTTTTCTGTTGCTTTTATCTAACTCTCTTAATTATTATTCCTTACTTTCCTAACTCCCTTCTCATCTTCAATTGCTTAATTTTTCAAATAGTTATTTTTCATTCTCTCACTCCCCACCCTCTCTATCTTTACTAATATAACAATTAACTTAATTTTTATTAATCTTTAGATAGTTAAATTTATGTTACTACATTTCAATTGTTTTCTATTATTAATGAAGATAAAATTGTTCTATTTTGTACATATTTACCATATGTCAATATTGGGTTTGTCTTAGAATTTATATTATAATTACAAATCTCTTTTCTATGGTTCAGGTTTGTACATCATTGGTTCTTATGGTATGTCAATATATAGTTTGTCTTTGATGCTATTATTGTTGCTGATTTTGTTGGTATGCCAGGGTAGTACAGTTGCTATTAATTCTTTTTTTCTGTATACCAATATCTGAATTGCCTTTGGGTCATTAACAATACAGCACTCCACTCCTGAAGAATTGGGTGCTGGTCCAATTACACTTCATCTTTTCCTCCCAAATAAACATGGGTAGTCAGTTCTCAGGACAGAGGAAAAGGTCTATAATTAGCATGTCCAGAGGGCATCACTAAAAAGCAGATACTAACCAGGAGAGAGCTCCATAGTAGAAACAAAATCTTTCCACAGTAAGTGCCCACAAACCTCAGCCCAAACCACACACAATAACAACAGAAATAGGAGAAAATGAGACAATAAAAATCATCCAAAAATACCCAACTCTACCAAAACTGATTCCTGGGGCATCAGTGGAGAGAAAGTCAAATGTCACAGAGCTGAATTATTCAGAATGATAAAACAGGAGATTAAAAACAAATGAAAAAGTGCTATATGAACTCAAAGAACATATAATTGAACATAAATGGACTTAATAAACAAAATACAAACTAATAAAAAACCAAATGAACTAAACAAAATGATGCAAAACATGAATGACCAGTTGAGCAAAGAATTAGAGTCCATGAAAAGGTACTGAACAGAAATCCAGGAGATTAAATGTTCTATTGAAATTATGTATAGCAGAAATGACTATGAGGTCAGTGACCAATTACTCAGAAATGCCTTAAATACAAGAAAAAATGTGGAAAGTGGGTCCATTATCTGCTAGATGATGCAAAGAAGATTAATTGTAATTAGTGAAAAATAAGATGACAGCACAAATGGCATAAAGACCTGTTTACATAAATAATAGAAGTAAACTTTCAAAGTATGGGGAAAGAATTAAACAGCTGTGAGAGGCATATAAAAATTTAAATGTCCATGATCACCAGAAAAAAAACTTTTAAGAATAAACAAAGTAGATAAACACTTGCCCAGTCTTACCAAAAAAGGAAAGAAAAGACCCAAATCAATGTACTTATAAGTGAAAAATGTGAAATCACAACAAATGCCACTGAAACACAGAAGATTTTTAGTAACTATTTTGAACTCCAATAAATTAAAGAATCCAAAGAAATAGACTCCTAGATACATATGAATTACCAAAACAAAATCAAGAAACTATGAAAACCCTAATATAATTATAGCAGGCAATAAAATGGAAGCAGCAATTATAAAAGCTCCCAGGTTTAAAAAAAAAAAAAACCCAGCCAGGAGGAGACTCAGTCAGCAGCCCCCCAGATCCAGCCATGGCCATGGTGGAACCCAGGAGGCTGCACAAAGAAGCAATTCACTCACCCTCTTGGTAAGCACCTCTCTCCAGCGTGAGCCAGAAGGAGACCCAGTCAATGTCTCCTGTGACCCTACTAGTGCATGGGCTGGGAATCAAACATCTCAACTCCACCTCCCCCCATTAGCAACTGGGAACAGAGGTCTGAGCATCTCTTGGGAGGATGACTGTATGCAATAGAGCAAATATAGGGATCTCCTATCTTCTGTTTGAAGCAAATGTTTTCACTGTTTTGTTTTATTATGATTAATTGTTTTCCTCTATTCAATATTCTCTTTTGATTGGTTTTCTAATGTTCTGTTTTTGGTTTGATTTCACTATTGACTAGACAACTACTGAGAAGATAACAAGATATACTATGGTACCTATTACTATTATTCCAGTAACCTGCTGTGAAGTACTCTACCAATTTCACTGCATTGTCTTGATTGACTTTGTTCTGTCTTGTTCTGTTGTATTTCTACTACCTTCAATTAAAAATAGCCCAGGGACTAGGCATGGTGGCACATGCCTGTAATCCCAGAACTCAAGAAACTGAGACAGAAGGATTACAGTGAGTTTGAGGCCAGCCTGGACTACCTTATGAGTTCAAGACTAGCCTGGACTGCATAGTGAGATTCTAACTAAAAACAAAAAGCCCAAGACCCAATGGATTCACCATGGAATTCTACAAGGACTTCAAAAAAGATCTAATACCAAAATTCTCAAACTCTTTAATGAAATCTAAAGGGAAAGCATATGCCCAAAGTCATTTCTGAAAGCTAGCATTACCCAGATTCCAATTACTCAGAAAAAGATCCAATAAAAAAAAAAAGAGAGAACTACACTTGTTGGATTGTTGAACAGAACTGTTTGCAGTCTCACTGCTTGAATGTCCACTTTATGCTTTAATTTTGTAACTTGAACAGCTATCTCTAAAAGGACAATGTGTAATTTATCAACTAGTGATTTCTTATTATCTTTTTTTTTTGAAATTCTGTAACATCTCTACCCTTTTTCTGTTTTTTTCTCTTTAAATAAAAAATATAAAAAAGAGAGAACTACAGAGCAGTCACTTCATTTAACAGATATGGAAATATCCTCAACAAGATACTGGCATGCAGAATGCAACAAACCATCAAAAAGATCACACATGTAACCTATATGACAATGTAGGTTTTTATTCCAGGGATGCAAGAATGGTTCAACATACACAAATCAATAAATGTAATACATCACATAAACATAAGCAAAGAGAAAAATCACATGACCATCTCCATAGACAGGAAAAAACCTTTGACAAAATCCAACATCCATTCATGATTTTAAAAAAAACCTGAGGAGGAGCTAAACATGGCTGATCAGTGAGCAATAAAATACAAAGTCTCCTGGGAGAAACAGCTCATATGCCAGAGTAAAACATCCTGGAGAGATCCAGACAGATGGAGATGGATCCTCTTGACACAGGAAGAGGTTAAAGTGAAGAAAGCTCATCAAACACACAGTCTCAGGGCTACAATTGGAACAGCTAAAGTTACCAGACACAATGCTTTCCTGTGACCTGCCAAGTTCATGCCAGCCTGAATTTGCATTGGCCAGCAAAGCTACCCAAACTCATTCCCATGGGAAGAGCACAACCAAGTGGGGTGGCATGTTGCAGTTGGGCAAGAGGAGCTTCAACTAGGAGCAACAGTGACTTCAGTTGGTTGATCCCTCCCCAAAGAAAATTCATGGGATTTGCTTGGACTGGGTCACGCCCCTGTCTGAGACCCAATAGGCCATCCCAAATCAATTCCCTATGACTAGCACATACTAACCTGGCAAAGGCCCCTGAAGTTTGACTGGCCAGGTGGGGATGGGCCAGTGTATGCAGCCTCTGCTTACACCTCACTGACAAGAGCAGGCAGGACAGGGTGGATGTCCCTCAACAGCATGCTTCAGAAGAACCTTAACCAACAAGGAAAGGGGCTGAGACCTCCACTATAAACATGTATGGAAGAAACCAAAACCATGACAAGAGAAAAACAAGAAAAAGCCCCCAACCACAAACCCTAAGAACACTAATCCAGGACAGGAAAAACAAAAGAGACTGAGGGCAGCATACATGCAACATCAGACATGGATTCAATGGACATTAAGAGATATCATCAGGACCTTGTAGATGAGCTCAAAACTGAAATATTAAACCAGGTAAAGCAAGATATAAGTAGATTAATAAAAGAAATGTTAAACATCTCTCAGGAAGACACAAATGGAAGGAGAGAGGAACACAAAAAAAGGAGAGAAACATTTGATAAAGAATATAAAGAAAATATAGAATACATGAAGCAGATTCAAAGAGATTACCAGGAAATTAAAAACTCCATTGAAAGCGGGCAGAATGCTTTAAAAGAAACTAAGGATACACTATCAAAACTTGAAGACAAGTCTGCAATGTGTGATCATGAAAGGAAAGATCTCTTAAAAATAACAAAGAAACAGTCAGTAACAATACAAAGGCTAGAATATGACAAGAGAATCTACAATTTAAGAATAAGAAATGTGAAAGAAAAAGGAGGAATACAAACAGGTGAATTACAAGGCTATTCATGGAAATAATTAAGGAAAACTTCTCAAGCATGGGAAAAGAAAATGACATTTGGCTATGTGAGGCATACAGAATTCCAGCCACCTACAACCAAAACAGATCTACACACAGACATATAATAATCAAGATACCAGAAATTCAATATAAAAACAGAATATTAAAAGCCATCAGAGAAAAGAAACAGATTACCTATAAAGGTAAGCCCATCAGAATCACAGCTGACTTCTTGACACAGACCATCAGATTAAGAAGAGCTTGGAGTGAAATATTCCAAGCCTTAAAAGAAAATAACCTCCAGCACAGATTGATGTACCCTGCAAAACTGTCATTAGAAATTAATGGAGAAACAAGATGCTTCCATAACAAAGAGGAACTGGGGGAATTTGTGACTGCCAGTCCAACCCTACAGAGAATACTGAAGGACATTCTAGAGAGAGAGAAAAAAACACCAGGATTTTAGGAACAGTGGCAGAAAATCCTCAATGAATATGGCAGGCAGTAGAATGAAGGAGAAACATAGACAAAGGCAGAAAATTAGCATAGCAGAAATAGTCAGAGAAGGACAGCTATAATCTCTAACATAGATGGCCTTGATACACTATATTGTTAATACTGCAATGGCTTTAAAACCCATATTACTCACAACACTCTGTGTAGATGTATTATATTCTGTTGCAGTCATTCTACCTGCACTAGATTTGAGGACACAGACAGTAATCCTGAAAATAACAGGATACAGTATCGTAATCATCCTTAATTTCCTATTAAGTTAATCTAAAGCTCTGTAAAACCTACACTGTTTTATCATGACTGATTGTAATCAAATCTGGTTTGTTAGACTGCTGTTTTGTATTGATAGATTTTATTCAAAGCTGTTATGATTGATAGTATCAAGTCTGAGAGTATAGGCAGCCACACTGAAGATGACATGATTCACTAAAATATCCACTCTGGTTTGATTATTACCTCCCTTTGAAGTTTTATACTGTCTACAATGTTTTATTTTTACTAATATTGTTATGTACTGCTATATTCAATTAGGCTGCTATATTCAATTATGCTTGATGATATAGACAATTCTATTGAAGATAATAAGAGACAACACAGTAATCATTGTAGATCACCTTGTACTGTGGTTTTATATGACTTTTTGGTTTCATATGACTTTTTGGTTTCATGTTTTTATAGGAATTTGTTTTGTTTTGTCTTACTATATTTTGTTTTTCCCTCTAATACAGAAAAGATAGAAATATATGTAGAGGCTCATGCATGCATAGATGTTTACTCACTGTTTGAATATCTATTTTGTATGCTTTAATTTTGTAATTTGAACAACTATTTCTAAGAGGACAATATGAAATTTATCAAATAGTGATTTCTTACAGTTTTTATTTTTTTGAAATTCTGTATTATCTCTATGCTTTACATGTTTTTTCTCTTTAAATAAAAATTTAAAAATAAAAATAAAAAACCTGAAGACTACATGTACAAAAAATTTATCTTAATCTGGTAAAATAAAACATTTATGATAAGCCTAGTAACTACATAATATTAAATGGAAAAAAGCTGAAAGTTTTCCCTGTAAAATCAGGGACAAAATAAGGATGTCTGTTATCCCCATTCCTGTTCAATATAGTACTCAAAACATTAGCTTTGGCAATCAAGAAAGAGAAAGAAATTAAAAGGATGTATATAGGAAAAAAGAAGTCAAATTATTATTTGCATATGACATGATCTTCTACATAGAAGAAATTCCACTAAAATATGCCTAGAATTAATAAAGCAAAGGGAGAGTGGGAGGGGAAGAGGAAGTAAATCAAACTAAGAAGGCCAGGGATGTAGCTCAGCATCACAGCACCTGCCTGGCAAGCATGAAACCCTGACTTCTATTACTGGTACCAAAAAAATGAACAAATGCAATAGTATAGCAGAATATAAAAATCAATACATAAAATACAATAGCATTCCTACACATCAACAATGAACTCACCAAGAAAGAAATTAGGAAAACAATACCATTCACAATAGCATCAAGAAAAATTAAATACTTAGGAATTAACATAATCAAGGAATTGAAAGATCTCCATAATAGAAACTATAATGCTCTGATAAGGGGGATCAAGCAGGACATCAGAAAACAGAAATTTATCCCCTCTTCCTGGAGAGACAGAACCCATATTATCAAAATAGCCATACTTCCAAAACTAATACATGGATTTAATGCAATCTCAATCAAAATACCAAAAGCATTCCTTACAGAACTAGAGAAAACAATCCTAAAATTTATATGGAATGAGAGACTCAGAATTGTGAAAGTCATCACAGGTAACAAGAGCAAAGCAGGAAGCATCACAATCTAAGATTTCAAGTTACACTACAAAGCAGCTATAGTGATAAACAGCATGGTATTGGCACAAAAATAGACACATTCACCAACAAACAAAATGGACAATCCAGAAATAACCTCAGGCATATTCAGGCATCAGATATTTGACAATTTAAAAACATACACTGAAGGCATTTGCAGCATTTGCTATTTTTTGACTTCTTAATGTCATTCTTCTGTTATAAAATGTAATTTTAGCACTGTCTTAATTTGCATTTCTACAATGTCTAGACATGTTGAACATGTTTTCATACATCTATTGGCCATTCATACTTCTTCTAAGGAGTATCATTTTACTTGCCACATTTCTTGGCTAGATTTTTTTATTTTAGGCAGTCTAAATTTTTTTAGTTCTTTATATAGTCTAGATACTAATCTTGTGTCTGAGGAATAGCTGGCAAAAAAATTTTCCCATCCTGTAGATTGTCATTTCATTCTACTTTGATCCCCTTGCCATGCAGAAGCTTTTTAATTTGATGTGATCCCATTCATTGATTCTTGCTGTTATTTCTTATGCAATTGGAATTCTGTCTAGAAAATCCTTCCTCAACCTATGACTTCAAGTGTTTTGTATATTTTATCTTCTAGTAGTTCAATGTTTCTGTTTTAATGTCTAGATCTTTGATCCATTTTGATTTTAGTTTAATATATGATGAGATATGGGTCCAGTTTCAGTTTTCAGTAAACAGATACCAAGTTTTCCAAGAACCATTTGGTGAGTAGGTTATCTTCCCTCCCATGTGTGCTTTCGGCCCTTTATCAAACATCAAGTAGCTGAAATGTCTGGGGATGTTTCTATATCTTCTATTCTGCTCCATTACTGGTGTATCTGAGATGAAAACAAAACCTTCTATGTTGTTGGTGGGAAAGTAAACTAGTACAGCCATTATGGAAATCAGTATGGAGATTTCTCCAATTAGAATTAGAAATTCCATGTAACCCAGGTATTTCCCTTCAGGATCCAGGAGACAGAGAGCAAAGGGAGAGTGGGAGGGGAGGAGGAAGTAAATCAAACTAAGAAGGCCAGGGATGTAGCTCAGCAGCAGAGCACCTGCCTGGCAAGCATGTAACCCTGAGTTCTATTACTGGTACCAAAAAAATGAACTAAGATATACCATGTAAAAAATTCTAATGAGGGAAGACAAGATGGCCAATCAGTAAGCACCAAAATACAGAGCCTCCCAGAAGAAACAACACATACGCCAGAATAAAAGACCCTGGAGAGACCCAGGCAGAGGGAGATGGATCCTCTTAACACAGGAAAAAATTAAAATGTAAAAAAGGTAGTCAAATACATCGGGACTACAACTGAAATAGCTAAAAATTACAGGACATAGCATTTTCATTCGTGGTGACCTGCCAAGTTTGCAATGGCCTGACTCCGGGGCACCCAGCAGACCCGCCCAAACTCATTCCCACCACCACTCACAGGAAGCACAGCAGTGCTGAAGTCGGGGGTTGGTGAGCCCAATGGAGAGTGGAGCTGGCAAAGGGACCTTTATTAATCCATGGTCAGTGCTGGGATTGAGACCCCCACCATGGGAAGGGCATGATCAAATGGGTGACATGTAGGAATCTGGCAGAAGGAACCTCAACTGGGAACAACAGTGACTTCAGTTAGTTCCTCTCTCCCCAAAGCAGATTTGTGGGATTTGCTTGGACTGCGTTGCACCCCTCGTCAGGACCCAATGATCCATCCCAAATCTATTCCCTGCATCTAGGAAGCACTAACTGGGGGAAGGCCCCTACAGTTTGGATGGCACAGTGGGGAGGGGCAGGCATAGGCAGCCACTGCTTACACCTCAGTGACAAGAGCAGGAAGGAGAGGATGGAGTTCCCTTGCCAGCATGCTTCAGAGGAAATGTGGCCAACAGGGAAGGGGGCTGGGACCTGCACTGAAACCTGTGTGGAGGAAGCCAGGACCATGACAGGAGAGAGAGGCAGGAGGAAGCCCCCAGCACAGAACCCTGAGAGCCATGATCCAGGAGAGGGAAAAACAAGGGAGACTGAGGGCAGCAAACACACCACAGTAGACATGGATTCAATACACATTAAAAGATATATTTGGGACCTTGTAGACGAGCTCAAAGCTGAAATATTAAATCAGGTAAAGCAAGATATGAGCAGAGTAATAAAAGAAATGCTCTCAGGGAGCATCTCTCAGGAAGATACAGAAGGAAGGAGAGAGGAACACAAAAAAAGGAGAGAATCATTTGATAAAGAATATAAAGAAAATATAGAATACATGAAGCAGATTCAAAGAGATTACCAGGAAATTAAAAACTCCATTGAAAGCTGGCAAAGTGCCTTAAAAGAAACTAAGGATAGACTATCAAAACTTGAAGACAAGTTTGCAATGTGTGATCATGAAAGGAAAGAGCTCTCAAAAATAACAAGGAAACAGGCAGTAACAATACAAAGGCTAGAAAATGACAAGGGAATCTACAATTTAAGAATAAGAAATGTAAATGAAGAAGCAGGAATACATACAGGCAAATTCCAAAGGCTATTCACAGAAATAATTAAGGAAAACTTCCCAAGCATGGGAAAAGAAAATGACTTTCACTTGTGTGAGGCATACAGAACTCCAGCCACCTACAACCAAAACAGATCTACACCCAGACATATAATAATCAAGATACCAGAAATTCAATATAAAAACAGAATATTAAAAGCCATCAGAGAAAAGAAACAGATTACCTATAAAGGTAAGCCCATCAGAATCACAGCTGACTTCTCAACACAGACCATCAGATCAAGAAGAGTTTGGAGTGAAATATTCCAAGCCTTGAAAGAAAATAACCTCCAGCCCAGATTGATGTACCCTTCAAACTTGTCACTAGAAATTAATGGAGAAACAAGATGCTTCCATGACAAAGAGGAGCTGGGTGAGTTTGTGACCACCAATCCAACCCTACAGAGAATACTGAAGGACATTCTAGAGAGAGAAAAAAAACAAGATTTTAGGAACAGTGGCAGAAAGGCCTCAATGAGTGGGGCAGGCAGTAGAATGAAGGAGAAAAGTAGACAAACAGGCAGAAAAATAGCATAGCAGAAATGAGGCGGAGAAGGATAACTAGAATCTCTAACATAGATGGCCTTGATACACTATATTGTTAATAGTGCACCAGGATTTAAAATCCACATTACTCACACTACTCTGTGCTTTGATGCATTATATTCTGTTCCAGTCATTCTACCTGTACTAGATTTGAGGGTACAGAAAGTAATCCCAAAAATAACAGGATATAATATGGTAATCATCCTTAATTTCCGATTAAGTTAATCTAAAGCTCTGTAAAACCTACACTGTTTTACCATGACTGACTGTAATCAAATCTGTTTTGTTAGACTGCTGTTTTGTATTGATAGATTTTATTCAAAGCTGTTATGATTGATAGTATCAAGTCTGAGAGTATAGGCAACTGCACTTAAGATGACAAGATTCACTAGAATATCCACTATGGTTTGATTATTACCTGCCTTTGAAGTTTTATACTATCTACAATGTTTTATTTTTACTACTATTGTTATGCACTGCTATATTCAATTGTACTGCTATATTCATTTATGCCTGATGATATAGGTAATTCTATTGAAGATAATAAGAAACAACACAGCAATCATTGTAGATCACCTTGTATGGTGGTTTTATATGACTTTTTGGTTTCATGTTTTTATAGGAATTTGTTTTGTTTTGTCTTACTAAGTTTTGTGTTTCCCTCTAATACAGAAAGAATAGAAATACATGTAGAGACTCATGTATGTGTAGCTGTTTACACTCTCACTGTTTGACTATCTACTTTGTATGCTTTAATTTTGTAACTTGAACAACTATTTCTAAGAGGACAATATGTAACTTATCAACTAGTGATTTCTTATTGTTTATCTTTTTTCTGAAATTCTGTATTATCTCTACCCTTTACATGCTTTTTTTCTCTTGAAATAAATTTTTTAAAAAATTCTAATGACCTCAATTAATGTAAACATTACATATCACAAACATGAGGTAAGATTGATAATATCATCAAGAATGAAAATGGGAAAAGTGAATTTAAAGGAAGAGGAAGGGGGGAGGAAGGCAGGAAAGGGATTTTAAAAAATAAAAAGAAACTAACTGTTGTGTGCATGTACCTACTCCCTAATATGAGTGTAAACCTCATGACCTACAAACATTTACCAATAAGTATATAAACACTGGAAGAAAGATATTCTCTTTAATAAATGATGCTAGGCGGAAAAAGACTACCTATTGTGCAGAAGATTGGATCTAAACCCATATTTCTTGCCATGTATTAAAGTAAAAACAAAATGGGCCAAAGATGTAAATGTTAAAGTACATAATTTGTTGGAAGATGAAATAGGCAAAACTTGAAGGCATAGGTGTAAGCAAAAGCTTTCTGGAAAAAAAAATACCTGAAATGCATAAGAAATAACATTAAGAATCAATGAATGGAATCATATCTAATTTTTAAAAACTTCTTTACAGCAAACAAAACAACCATCAGAGAGGAGACAACCTATAGTATGGGAAAAAATTGTCAGCTATTCCTCAAAGAACTAATATCTAGAAGATTTTTTAAAACTCAATAAGTTTAGGCCCCAAAACAAAAGACACATTAAAAATATGGGCACCTAAAAGGAATAAACATTTCTCAGAAGAAAAAATCCATGTGGGCAATAAATATATTTCAAAATGTTCAAAAGCTTTAAAGAACTAAAAATTAAAACAAACTGAAATTCAATCCTGCTTTAGCGAGAATGTCTATTATCAAGAAATTAAACAATAACAAAGGCTAGTGAGTTTGTGAGAATACTTCTACACTATTGGTGGGAATGTAAGCTAGTACAACCACTATGGAAATCAGTATAGAAATTTCTCAAAATACTAAAACTCGGAATTCCATTCAACACCATCCTTTCCCTTCTAGGTATCTTCTCAAAAGAATTAAACACAACATATTACAGTGACACAGCATATCCATGTTTATAGCAGCACAACTCACAATAGCTATATCTTGCAAGTGGCCTATATATCCATCAACAGGTAAATGGATAAATAAAATGTGGCATTTTTATACAATGGACTACCACTCTGCCATAAAGAATACACTTTAATGCTTTGTAGGAAAATGGATTCACCTGGAGGCCATGTTAAATGAAATAAATCAGGCACACAAGCTTAAATATTACATGGTTACTCTTATATAACCAACCCAAAGCACAAACAAACAACAATAAAAGATACATAACAGGAAATATGGAGATTGGTTTTTTAAAACAGTTTATTAGTACATGTTTGCAGTACATAATTATTATATTCATTGTGGGGAATTGATATATGTATGTAATACATCTCAATTATATTTTCCCTGTCCCCTCTGCCACCAAATTTTTTCCTTTTTTTCCAGCACTAGAGATTTTTAAAGCCTTTTTAAAGGTAATTATCATAGATAAACAGCCAGACTAACAGGCTAAAAAAAAAAACGAATTATATTAAATCAAGGTACAATGTTAGGTACACTGGTCATGCTGAATTACAATAACTTTTAACCTCCTTTTTATCTATTGTCTGTTTTTTATTTTGGACTTTATATATTGGATTTCTCACATAAGAGAAACTATGCAATATTTAAGCTTGTGTATCTTATTTACTTCACTTAACAATATGGTCTCAAAATGCACTCATTTGCCTACTGACAACTCAAGTTCTTCCTTCTTTATGTCAGAGTAGTATTCCATAATGTATAAATACCTTATTTTATTTATCCATTCATCTGTTAATGGATATATAGGCTGATTTCATGATTTAGCTATTATAAATTATACAGCTTTAAATATGGGTGCACTAGTCAGTAATGAAAAGGAGAAAACATGATGCAATAACATAAATATAAAACCACACTGAATCAAAGAAGTATTACACAAAAGACTGCTCTTTAAAAACTATAGATTTTGAAGTTTATAAATAAATGCATAAATAATACATTTTCTTGTGTTTTTTTATTTTGATGGTAGTAAAATACAGCAGAATAAGACAGAACAAAGCCAATTGAGACAATGCAGTGAAATTGGTACAAAACTACAGAGCAGGTTACCAGGATAAAAGTAATAGGTATCATAGTATATCTTGTTTTCTTCACAATAGTTCTTTCAATCAGGTACAGCAAAATCAAACCAAATACGGAATATCATAAAACCTATCAAAGCAGAGTATTGAATTAACCCAAACAAAGCAAAACAATGATAACAATAATTGCCTTCAAAAAAATGGTAGAAGGAAATCCCCCTTATTTGCTCTATTGTGTATGGTCATCCTCCCAAGAGATGCTCAGACCTCTGGCTCCCATTTGCTAATGGAAGGAGGGGGATGGGATGTTTGATTCTCAGCCTGCACCTGCTTAACAGGGAGGTGAGCAGGTTGTTTTTTGCCCAGCTCCATAAGTTGCAACATGGTGGGAATCTTGGGAGATGCTGGCTGGTTGGATCTATCACTGAGTCACCCACCGTCTTACTGGTTTTTGTTTTTGGGTGTTTTTTTGTAATTTTCAAGACGGTAAAACTAAACATAACAAAATAGAACAAAGCAGATCAGAAGAAAACAATGTAAGTGACACAGATTTCAAAGCAAGACAACAGGAGATCATCACTGTCTATCATATTGTCTCTTTTTTTTCTTCTAAATGGTTGTCCATATCTTCACACACAATGAATTCATACAAAATAGTATTGAGCTGATAAGAATGATGAAGGCATTTTAGGTCTTCAAAACCAGACAACAGGGAAATCAACAATGGCTGCCTTAATGTGTCTCATTCTCTTCAAAATAGCTGTCCATACTTTCTTGTATGTGGAAATTAAACAATACAAAACAGACTAAAAGCACTCTGAACAAAGAATAACAGTATTGCTGGATTTCACAGAATGACGCTATGGAATCAGCACTGGATACCATAATGTTTCTTTTTCTTCAAAAATAGCTGTTCATTTCATCATGTCTTACATAACTGATTCTCATAAACTGTTTAGTATAAGTTCTATGCATGTATGAGTCTCTACACGTGTACCTATTCTTTCTGTATTAGAGAGAAAAACAAAACAAGACATAACAAAACAAATTCCTAGAAAAACATGAAACAAAAAAGGCAAGTAAATAACAATAGCAAAGTGCCCAACGCACTAACAAGATAGGCCTTCAAAACAAGGTGGTAGGAACAGAACTAGGGTTGTTATTTTGCATAGTGATCTTCAAGAGTTCCTCAGATCACCATACAATAATATGCACAATTGTTACAATCCTATGAACATTAACTATTCTGTTCCAATAACTTACAGAATTCATAGCACAATCATTTTAGCTGTCCTAAGTGTGTTTATATAATTTATTTTACCTGTCCTTTTTCTTTGTCCTCATTTTCACTGAGATATTATTTTTCCCCTTTAATCAGATACTTATCTTTTCACTGTGTTTATTGACTTTTTTGTATCTTATATATTTTTTACCATTTCTTACACTAGGGAGACTATGATACTTACACATATGAGTTTTATTTATTTCACTTGTGAGTATAGTCTAAAGTTGCATCCATTTACTTATAAAGATCTCAATGTGATCATTCTTTATAGCTGAGTAGTACTCCATTTTATAAAAATCTCACATTTTTATCCATTCCTCAGTTGATGGGCATTTAGGTTGTTTCCAAGATCTGCCTATTACAAATTGTGCATCTATAAACATGGGTGCACATATATCACTGTGGTATGATGTTCTCAGTTCTTCTGGGAATATGCCCAGAAGTGGAATAGCTGGGTCAAATGGGACTTCCAATCTCAGCTTTTTGAGGAATCTCCAGACAGACCTCCATAGTGGGTTTGATTCTTGTTTATGAATTCTCTACCTACCCCTATGTCTTCAAGATTTCTACCTACTTTGTCTTCCAACAGATTTAGTGCTTGTTTTAATATTTAGATCTTTGATCCATTTAGACTTTAGCTTAGCATAAGGTGACAGGCATGGGTCTAGTTTTAGTTTTCAGCATACAGAGAGCCAATTTTCCCAGCACCAATTATTAACGAGAGTATCTTTCTTCCAATGAATGTGTTTGGCCCCTCTATCAAAGATAAGATGACTGAGTGTGTTAGTTGTAATTGTATCTTCTAATCTATTCCATTGATCTTCAGGTCTGTTTTTATTCTGGTATCACACTGATTTTATTACAGTAGTTTGTAGTATAACTTCAACAGGGATTGTGGTGCCTCCTGACTTGACTTTGTTGCTTAGATTTGCCATTGCTATTCTAGGTCTGTTCTGATTCCAGATGAATTTTAGGAGTGATTTCTATAAATCTGTGAGGTATGCTAGTGGTATTTTTATTGGGATTGCATTAAAACTATATAGCAATTTTGGGAGACTGGCCATTTTCACAATGTTTGTTCTTCCTATTCTTGAACAAGGGATGACTTTCCATTTTCTGAGGTCCTCTCCTATTTCCTTTTCCAGGGTATTATAATATTCCCTGAATAGTTCTTTTACTTCTCTTATTAGATTGATTCCTAAGCATTTCATTTTTTTATTCTATTGTGAACAATGTGGCTCCTCTTATTTCTATCTCAGTGAGTTTGTTGTTAGTGCGTAGGAATGGTATTGATTTTTGATTGTTGACTTTGTATCCAGCTATATTACTGAATATATTTATTATATCTAGGATTCTTTCTATGGAGTTTTGGGGGTCTTTATGTAGAGTAGAATGTCATCAAATAATGATAATTTAACTTCTTCTTATCCTATCCTTGTCCCTTTTACTTCTCTCTCTTGTCTACTTGCCCTGGCTAGTATTTCTAGCACTATATTGAATAGGAGTGGTGATAATGGACATCCTTATAGCATTGCTGATTTTAAGGTAAAGGCTTTCAGTTTATGGCCATTTAACATGATGCTGGCTGTTGTTTTGTCATAGATGGCTTTTATCACATTGAGGTAAAGCCCATCTATTCCAATTTTCTGTAAGGTTCTCATCATGAATAAGTGTTGGACCTTATCAAAAGCTTTTTCTGCATCTATAGAAATGATCATGTGGTTCTTATTTTTGGCTCTATTGATATGGTGGATTACATTTATTGATTTATATATGTTGAACCATCCCTGCATTCCTGGGATGAATCCCACTTGGTCGTGGTGTATAATCTTCTTGATGACTTGCGGCATTCTGTCTGTCAATATTTTATTGAGAATTTTACATCTATATTCATTAGGGAGTATGGCCTGTAGTTCTCTTTTTTGGTTGGGTCTTTCTCAGGTTTTTGTATTAGAGTAATATTTGCTTCTAAGAATGAGTCTGGGAGAATTGCTTCCCTTTCAATTTCATTGAAGAATTTGAGGAGTATCGGCATTAAGTCTTTAAATTTCTTGTAGAATTCTGCAGTGAATCCATCTGTACCTGGGCTTTTCTTTGTTGGTAAGGATTTAATTACATTTTCGATTTTGTTAATTGAAATTGGGTTATTCAGTAGTTTTACATCTTCTTGACCCAGCTTTGTTAGTTCATATGTTTCTAGGAATCTGTCCATTTCTTCTGTGTTATCAAGCCTATGAGAGTAGGTTTTCGAAATAGGTATTGATGATCTTGTTTATTTCTACAGAGTCTGTAGTGATTTCACCCTTTTCATTCCTTATTGCATGAATTTGAGTTTTTTCTTTCCTTTTTTAATTAGGTTGACTAGGGGCTTATCAATTTTATTTATTCCTTCTAAGAAACAACTCTTTGATTCATTGATATTTTGTATCATTTAATAGTCTCTATTGCATTGATTTCTGATCTAACCTTTAAAATTTCCTCCCTTCCTTTCGCTTTGGGCTTGAGTTGCTCTTCTTTTTCTAGACGTTTGAGGTGTAGTATCAGATTGTTTATTTGTGTTTGTTTTGTTTTCCTGATGTGGGAATTCCCCACAATAAATTTTCCTCTGAGGACTGCTTTCATTGCATCCCACGGGTTCCAGTAAGATGTATTTGTATTTTAGTTTGCTTGTAGATATTGTTTAATTTCTTTAATTTCCTGTGACCCACTGATTTCTCAGGAGTGTATTATTCAATTTCCATGTGTTTGTGGGGGTTTTGCAGTTATTTTTATCATTAATTTCTATTTTAATATATCTATTTTAATGTATCTATTTTCCATGTGCTGCTGAGAAGAATATATATTCTGATGTTGTCGGGTGGAACACTCTGTATACTTCTATCAAGTCCATTTGTTCACAGTTGTGATTCAGTTCTGTTACTTCTTTGCTGATTTTCTGTCTAGTTGATCTGTCCCTTTGTGTCAATGGCATGTTAAGGTCTCCTGTTATAATTGTGTTATTGCTTATTTGATTTTTCATTTCTGTTAATACTTGCTTTGTATAGCTTGGTGCTCCTAAATTTAGTGTATATATATTTAAGATTGTTATCTCTTCCTCTTTAGGTTTTCCCCTAACTAGTATTTAGTGACCTTCTTTATCTCTTTGGAACATTCTTGGTTTGAAGTTCACTATCCTGCCTACAAACAGGATAGCTACCCCACTTTTTTTGAGTTCCTGTTGTATGAAGTATTTTTTTTCCATCCTTTGACTTTCAGTCTGTGAGTTTCCTTTTGGGTTAAATGGGTTTCTTGTACACAGCATATGTTGTATGTTGTTTCTTGATCCATTCTGCTAGTGTGTTTCTTTTGATTGGTGAATTGAGGCCATTTACATTAATGGTTATAACTGATATATATTAGTTTACTTTTGACATGTTATCTTTCTGCTGTTGATTCTTTACCCTTCCACTCTGTTTGTTTGTCTTACTAGTGGCTATCTAGAATGTCGTCTTGTTATTGTTGATGGTGATGATGTTTGTTTGTGAGACAGGATCTCATAATATAGTTCAGGTTAGCTTTGAACTTACTATGTAGCCAAGGCTGGTCTCAAATTCATGGCAATCCTCCAGCCTCAGCCTCCCAAGTGTTGGGATTACATGTATGCACCACCATGCTCAGCTGACATTGATTTTTGAAATAGGGGCTTAATATATAGCCCAGGCTGAACTCCAGCTTGCAATCTTTCTGCTTCAGCTTCCCAACTGGTGAGATGGCAGTCATATGTCACCATGGCTAGCATAATGCATTTTATTTTAAGGAGATAATTAAACAAGTACACAAGATGCATCTTTGTGCATGGGTGAGAATGTTCATCACAGGAGCAACAATTGAAAGAAAACAAAATGT
This sequence comes from Hydrochoerus hydrochaeris, assembly GCA_004027455.1. NCBI lineage: Eukaryota > Metazoa > Chordata > Mammalia > Rodentia > Hydrochaeridae > Hydrochoerus > Hydrochoerus hydrochaeris. Next base: position 19,500 of record PVLA01004416.1, read on the forward strand.
TCAGCAACACAAAATATACCAGAAGTGGTGCTGCACACCCATAGGCTCAGTACTCCAGGAGGCTGAAGCAGGAGGATCACAAGTTCAAGTTGCCTTGGACAACCTACCAATTAACTAACTTAGCAAGTGGTCTTGGATAACTTAGCAATTAAGTAACTTAGCAAGACCTTGTCTCAAAAATGAAAACAAAAGTACAAAAGGGTTGAGGATATACTTTACTTTGAAAATCCTGGGCTCAATTCCCAGTACTTCAAATAGATAGTTGATAGACAAAAAACAATATTGCAATCTAAATTCACTGACATAGAAAATATTTAAAACATATTTTAAGTGTAAAAGATGGCATTGATTATAAAACAGCAGAAAATAAAGTACAAGTTAAACAAGATATTTCTTACCTATCATATTGATAAGAATGAAAAGTGATTCATAATACTTAATATTGGCAATTGTATAGGGAAAACATACTTCCATTCTCTCTTGGTGGAAGTATAAATTGGTAAAAATCTATCTAGGCATGGTAGCACACACCTGTAATTCCAGCATTTTGGGAGGCTGAGACAGGAGGATCACAAATTTGACCCTAAGTAATGCTATTTAGGGTCTTAGTGAAACCCTATCTGAAAATAAAAATAAAAATTTAAAAGGGCTGGGGCTATAGCTCACTGTGAAAGTCCTAGAATCAATCCCCAGAACTACCAAAAAAATTTTTAGGGGGTAGAATGTAGAAAGTGATATGAGTATAATAGCAATACTCATAAAACTTTCTTCCAAAAGAATACTTACACAGTGATAAAAGGTATGCATAAAAAGAATGTAGTAGTATTTGCAATAGTCAAATATTGGAATAATTTACATGCCTAAAAATTCATTTAGCTAAATAAGATGAAGATCTGTGTCTACAATTATGTATTATGTAGCTCTTAAACACATTGAACACCTTGCTGTTAATGTGTCATGAAACAATAAAAATGTCAAAAATGCATTATGCACAAAGGAAATTGCAGCATGGTGTATGAAATACAGTTTGTAACCATTACTATAAAGACTATAAGCAAATAAAGGCACAGACAAAATTCTGCAGAAATCTTCATTTTTAATGGTAGAAAAGTTTTATTAAAGATATGAAAACAAACAGGGTCTGCAGAGCAAGTTTGGGCCAAGTAAAAGTAGGAAAAATATACCCTACAGTATGAGGGAGGGTGACCGACCATGCAAGAGAGACACAATGACAAAAATTCAACATCGATTACCCTTTTTGTATCATCCACTCCCCAGGCTGACATTAGGCCTAGGTCATCCCATCAAAAACATGGTCGAGTTCTCACAAGTCCAAGGCAGAGCTTTGGAGACTGTTCTGCACTTTTCCAGGGAATTTATAATTAACAGGTCACACCTACTTCCCTGGCCAGCTCTGCTACACTCTAATCTCCTGTCTCACTCCTCCTTCCCCCAGAAAAGATACATATTCTTGGGCCTTCTTTCAGTCCAGGAGGCCGGGGCCACGCAGGGGGACTTACAGCCCACTGGCACTGGTCCGGGGAGAGTTTCAGACCATCACTCCCAGCAGTTAAGTTCCCACCCAACTCCCTAGGACACTGGACTGGGCTCAGGAGGTTTTGCGGGCCTCAGTGGGCCATGCCCAGCTTCCACTTTTCAACTCAGGAAGCCAAGACCCTGAAAGGGAGCCAGGGCTGCATGAGGTGAGCCTCACTGCACTGTCACTGGCAAGGGGAGAGTCTGAGACCATCGCTCCCAGCAGTTTTGCTCCTGCCCAGCTCTGTAGGACACTGGACTGAGTTCTGGAGGTTTTTCAGGCTTCAGCGGACAACACCCAGCAACCTTCTTTCAGTCCAGGAGATTGGGGGCTGTGCAGGGGCTTTCAGCCCACTGATGTTGGCCCAAGGAGAGTTTGACACCATCACTCCCAGCGGTTGAGTTCCCTCCCAGCTCTCTAGGACACTGGACAGAGCTTGGGAAGTTTGCAGGCCTCAGTGGACCATGCCCAGTGGCCTTCTTTCAGTCTGGAAAGCCAGGACAGTGCAGGGGGTCTTTCAGCCCACTGGTACTGGCCCAGGGAGATTTTGAGACCACCACACCCAGTAGTTGAGTTCCTGCCCAGCTCCCTAGGACATTGGACTGGGCTCAGGAGGTTCTGCAGGCTTCCCTGGGACTAGTTCAGTGACCTCCATTCAGTTCCTAGAGCTAAGGGTGCAGGAGGTGATATCCAATACCACTCAAAGCACAGAAATACAGGAAAATGACAAAGCAAAAGACCAAAAGGCAATCCCAAACTCCCAGCCCATCCCAAGAAAGCCTATGAGCCATGCACATAGAAGAAAATAAAAGCCATAAACCAGAAATGACTGAAATGATACCAACCGAAATAAAGAAGAAACTCTGGGAAGCTATAGCAAAACTCAAATCAGAAATAATTTCCAAGGTAAAAGAAAAAATGATAAAAGTAGTGAAATAGTGAACACATCTAAAGAAAACAAAGTTAAAAAATTAGAGGAACAAAGCAAACAGAACCCCTGAATCAACAGTATACGAAATAAACAGAATGCATGAAACAGACTTAAAGAGATATAAAGGAAATCAAAAATTTTTCTATTGAAATTTGCCAAAACTGCCTCAATGAAAGTGAAGATAAAATTTCAGACCTCAAAGATAAGACTGCAGCTAGTGAACAGGAAAGGAAAGATCTTTTAAAAATAATATGGAATCAGGAAATAACAATTCAACAGCTGCAAGGTGATGCAAAGAAAAAAAAACATAAGATTAATAGGGATAAGTAAAAAAGAAGGTGACAGTACAAATGATATCAAAAGGCTACTTACAGAAGTAATAGCTGAAAATTTCCCAAACATGAGAAGGGAAACTGACATGGATTAGTGAAGCATATAGAACTCCAAATAGCCATAACCAAAACAAAATTACACCCAGACATATAATAATCACCATCCCAGAAATCCAACGTAAGAACAGAATATTAAAAGCTATTAGAGTGAAAAGACAGATCACCTATAAAGAAAAACTTATCAGAACCACAGCAGACTTCTCAACACACACAATGAAGTCAAGAAGAGCATGGAGTGAAGTATTTCAGTCCTAAAGGAAAACGATTTCCAACCCAGACTGCTGTGTCCGGCAAAATTATCCCTTAAAATCAATGGAGAAATAAGATACTTCCATGACAAAAACAGCTGAAGAGCTTCATGATCACCAAAGCAACCCTGCAAAGAACACTGAAAGACATTCTAGATGCACATAGGAAAAAAACCACTAAGCAAGGGAGACAATTAGAGTGGAAAAGTAAATATACAACAGCAGAAAGATAACATGTCAACAATAAACCAATATATAACAATTATAATCATTGATGTAAATGGCCTCAATTCACCAATCAAAAGAAAAACACTAGCAGAATGGATCAAGAAACAACATCCGATCATATGCTGTATACAAGAAACCCATCTAACCCAAAAGGAAACTCACAGACTGAAAGTCAAAGGATGGAAAAAAAAAATACTTCATACAACAGGAACTCAAAAAAAAGTGGGGATAGCTATCCTGTTTATAGACAGGACAGTGAACTTCAAACCAAGAATGATCCAAAGAGATAAAGAAGGTCACTAAATACTAGTTAGGGGAAAGTCTAAAGAGGAAGAGAACAATCTTAAATATATATGCACCAAATTCAGGAGCACCCAGATATACAAAGCAAGTATTAACAGAAATGAAAAATCAAATAAGCAATAACACAATTGTAACAGGGGACCTTAACATGCCATTGACACAAAGGGACAGATCAACTAGACAGAAAATCAAAGAAATAACAGAACTGAATCACAACTGTGAACAAATGGACTTGATAGATGTACACAGAGTTCCATTCAACAACATCAGAATATACATTCTTCTCAGCAGTACATGGCACATTCTCTAAAATAGAACATATTTAAGTAAATACAAAAGAATTGAAATTATCCCATGCATCATATCAGATCATAGTGTCATGAAACTAGAAATTAATGACAAAAGAAACTGCAAAAACCCCACAAACACATGGAAATTGAATAATACACTTTTGAGCAATCAGTGGGTCACACAGGAAATTAAAGAAGAAATTAAACAATATCTACAAGCAAACAAAAATACAAATACAACTCAACAGAATTTGTGGGATGCAATGAAAGTAGTCCTCAGAGGAAAATTTATTGCACTGAGTTCCCACATCAGGAAAACAGAACAAACACAAATAAAAAACCTGATACTACATCTCAAACATCTAGAAAAAGAAGAGCAAGACAAGCCCAAAGCCAAAAGAAGGGAGGAAATTATAAGGATCAGAGCAGAAATTAATGCAATAGAGACTAAGAAAACAATGCAAAGAATCAATGAATCAAAGAGTTGGTTCTTAGAATAAGTAATATTGATAAGCCCCTAGCCAACCTTAATTTAAAAAGGAAAGAAAAAACTCAAATTCATGCAATAAGGAATAAACAAGATGAAATCAATACAAACTCTGTGGAAATACAGCAGATGATCAACACCTATTTCAAAAACCTCTACTCTCATAGGTTTGATAACACAGAAGAAATGGACAGATTCCTAGTAACATATGAACTACCAAAGCTGAATCAAAAGATGTAAAACTACTGAATAACCCAATTTCTATTAATGCAATTAAAAACATAATCAAGTCCTTACCAACAAGAAGAGACCAGGCTCAGATGGATTCACTGTGGAATTCTACAAGAAATACAAAGAAGACTTAATGCTGACACCCCTCAGACTCTTCAGTGAAATCAAAAGAGAAGCAATTCTTCCTAAGTCATTCCTGGAAGCAAATATTACTCTAGTACCAAAACCTGAGAAAGACCCAAATAAAAAAGAGAACTACAGGCCAATCTCCCTAATGAACATAGATGCAAAAATTCTCAATAAAATATTGGCAAGCAGGATGCAGCAAATCATCAAGAAGATTATACACTATGACTAAGTGGCATTCACCCCAAGAATGCAGGCATGGTTCAACATATGTAAATCAATAAACATAATCCACCATATCAATTAAGCCAAAAGTAAGAATCACATAATCATCTCTAAAGATGCGGAAAAAACTTTTGATAAGGTCCAACTCTCATTCATGATAAGAGCCTTACAGAGAATTAGGGGAGATAGTCTTTGCCTCAATGTGATAAAAGCCATCTACAACAAACCAACAGCAAGCATCATATTAAATGGCCAAATAGTGAAAACTTTTACCTTAAAATCAGGCACAAGACAAGGATGTCCCTTATCACTGTTCCTGTTTAACACAGTACTGGAAATACTACCCAGAGCAATTAGACAAGAGAGAGAAGTAAAAGGAATAAAGATAGGAAAAGGAGAAGTTAAATTATCATTATTTGCAGATGATATGATACTATACATAGAAGATCCCCAAAACTCCATTGAAAGACTCCTAGATAGAATAAATAAATTCAGCAATGTAGCTGGATACAAAGTCAATACTCAAAAATCAATAGCATTCCTATACACTAACAAAATAACTGAGAGATAAATAAGATAAGCCACACCGTTCACACTAGCATCCAAAAAAATGAAATATTTAGAATTAATCTAATGAAAGAAGTAAAAGATATATTCAGGGAAAATTATAATACCCTGAAAAGAGAAATCAAAGAAGACCTCAGAAAATGGAAAGACATCCCTTATTCATGGATAGGAAGAATAAATGTGAAAATGTGAAATGTGAATGTGAATATGTGAAAATGGCCATTCTCCCAAAATTGTTATATAGATTCAATGCAATCCCAATGAAAATACCACTAACATACCTCATAGATCTAGATAAATCACTCCTAAAATTCATCTGGAACCAGAACAGACCTAGAATAGCAAAGGCAATTCTAAGCAGCAAAGGCAAGGCAGGAAGCATTTCAATCTCTGACTTGAAGTTTTACTACAAAGCTACTGTAATAAAGTCAACATGGTACTGGAATAAAAACAGACCTGAAGATCAATGGAATAGAATGGAAGATACAACAACAACCACAAACACAGTCAGCCACCTTATCTTTAATAAAGGGACCAAACACATTCACTGGAAGATATTCTCTTTAATAAATGGTGCTGGAAAAATTTGCTCTCCGTATGCTGAAAACTAAAACCAGACCCATGTCTATCACCATGTACTAAACTAAAGTCTAAATGGATCAAAGATCTAAATATTAAAACAAGCACTAAATCTGTTGGAAGACAAAGTAGGTAGAAATCTTGAAGACATAGGGGTAGGTGGAGAATTCATGAACAAGTACCAAACCACATGGCAAATACTTCCCAGAATCAATAACTGGGATCACATCTTATTAAAGAGTTTCTGCATATTGAAAGAAATCTTCAGCAGAATGAAAAGAAAACCCACAAACTGGGAAAAAAATCTTAGTGAACTTTCCCTCAGACAAAGGACTTCTGTCTAGAACTTGTAAAGCATTTTAAAAAATCAGACACTCGAAATTCAAAGACCCAATCAAAAAATGGGAATCCAAGATGAATGCACAGTTCTCAGATGAAGAAGTACAAATGGCAAATAAATACATGAAAAAATGTTCATCATCATTAGTCATTAGAGAAATGCAAATTAAAACCACACTGAGATACCATCTCACTCCAGAAAGAATGGCCAGGATAAAAAAAAAAAAAAAAGAAAAACTACCAACAACAAATGCTGCAGAGGCTGCGGGGAGAAAAGAACTCTTCTGCAACACTGGTGGGAGTGTAGACTGGTGCAACCACTGTGGAGGTCAGTCTGGAGATTCCTCAAAAAGCTGGGTTTGGAAGTCCCATTTGACCCAGCTATTCCACTCCTAGGCATATTTCCAGAAGAACTGAAAACATCATACCACAATGATATATGTGCAACCATTTGTAATAGCCAGATCTTGGAAACAACCTAAGTGCCCATCAACTGAGGAATGGATAAAAAAATGTGGTACTTTTATACAATGGAGTACTACTCAGCTATAAAGAATGATCACATAGAGATATTTATAAATAAATGGATACAACTTGAGACAGTACTCATAAGCAAAGTAAACCAAACTCACATGTAAAATAGTCTCTCTAGTGTAAGAAATGGTAAGAGTACATAAGAGTTTAGGGTAATTATGATTCCCCACTACATTACATTGAAGCCTTATAATATTTTCATTCATCAGTTGGAATGGTTTTATTCTGTTTTGTTTGATTTTATTATGTGTGATGGTATGAACAGCTATTTTGAAGAAAAGAAGACATTATGGCAGCCATTGCTAATTTAATATCATCTTGCTTTGAAGTCCTACCATGCTTTTGTTCTTCTATTACTATTGGTTCTATCATGTTGTGTCTTATTGGATTTTAATATATGTGATAGTATAAACAAATTTTTTATGGAAAATGAGATATTATAGTAGCTATCATTCATTTTCTGTTATTTGGTTTAGAATGCCCTGTAATTCTTTCATTTTCTTGAATGGTTTTATACTATATTGTTTTGTTTGATATCATTGTATGTGAAGCCATGTTCAACTTATAAAGAAAGGGACATGGTAGCTACTGTTAATATCCAGTTGTCCTGTTATAAAGTGCTGTGTTGCTTACATTTTTCTGTTCTGATCTGCTTTGTTCTGTCCTCTTTTGTTTTATTCTCTTTAAAATAAAAAATAAAAATAAATAAAAAAGATACATATTCTTTCTGGGTGCTAAAGGAGTATAAGTCTCCATCTTCATTTAGCTACTTCCTACTGAAAGGGTTTGTAGGCTCTACCCCTGGGGATTATGTTCTCTCCAACTACTTTGGGGAGTTTTGGTCTACTTTCTAGGTTGAAGAAAAAAACCTGTCAAAAGACAATGAGAATAGAGTTATTGACTTATTGAGCTGCCTTTCAATGGGAGAAATAAAATAACTTGATGCCATAGCTTTATGGTTTATGTTCAGGATGTCCCCCACCCTAAGCCTCATGCAATCATGAAGGCAGCCAATCTAGTGTTTGTGATTGGTTCATTATCAAGCACTCAGATTGATGGTATGAGTGCTATACCCTCCCAGGGGTAGAGCCAGCATACAGTGTAATGGCAGGAAGAAGGCATGTCTTTCACTCTCTCTTGCTGGTTGGTGCCTTGCTGTTTGTGGCAGCCATGAACAGTGGCCCTGCCATGCCACCCTACCACTTGGAGCCAGCTGAGTATGAAGTTAAACCTCCAAATGTAAGAAATAAACCTTCCCTTCCCTAACTTTGGGTGTCAGGTGTATTGTCTCAACAAGGAGAGAAAAAAATAACCAAGCCACATAGCTTTAGCAAGATTACCCACATAATGGATCTAATTAAAAACAGGATCCTTGTTGGGTGTGGTGGTACATGTCTGTAATCCCAGTACTCAGGAGGCAGAGGCAGGAGGCTCACCATGAATTTGAGGCCAGCCTGGGCTACACAGTGAGTTTAAAGCCAGCCTGAATTACATAGTGAGACCTTGTCTCAAAAAAATGGAGCCTCAATATAGATGCCCATTTAAGTTGTCATGAATTTGGGTCACTAGTGACTCTTATTTATCTGCATCTAGAGTGATGCTGGAGTTTCACTTTCTTAAGAGGAGCCTCCAGTCTTCCAGAGGTTCTCAGGAATAACTTTCTTCTTAGTCCTGTGAAAATTCTAGTGACAATTTCCTATGTAGGATTTTTATAGGTTGTCACTATGTACCTTGAGGAAGAACCAAAATGGTTCCTCATGAACTAGCAATAAGGATATAGTCTTGAGGGGTTGCAGGGCTGCCCTTCTTGCCTCACTATCAACCTTTTAATTTCCCAGAGACTTTAGACATGTCTCTTTGGGTTCCCTTGCAATGAATGACAGAGACCTGCTTGGGAAGGCAGACTACATCTAAGAGTTATAGTACTTCCTGCTTGTGCTTTATAGATGATTGCTTATTAGTAAGAAAGTTCCATCTTTCCAGATTGCTGCATGGGCAAGTAGCAGCAGAAAAGCATGTTTGGAGTCTATATACAGTAGTACAGAAACATTTGGAAAAATTTTGCTTCCATTTGTGAACTCTGCATCAGGTAATGAACATGACTGCAGCCATCTTCCCCACATGAACACTTGACTATGCCCATCTTTCCTGCTCTGACATGTGGTCATGGCTTCCTCTAATCAAGACTTCAGTCACAGACAGACCTGTGCACACTTACTATAAAGCTTTTTGGTGTGCTTTTTAGCACACACATTACTGTACAGTATTATTTAATCAAGCATGGCTCCAAAGAAAGTGCAGAGCAAGCATGGAGGTAAAAAGAAAGTGCAGGGCAGTAATGAAGTTGACAAGAAAGTACAGAGCAAGAATGGTAAGAAGAAGGTCTTGAAGAAAATAACCATTGAATTGAAGAAATAAATTATAGAAAAGCATGAACATGGTATTTGTGTGACTGATCTGGGTTCTGAGTATAAGAAAGCAAAGTCAACAATCTCAACTGTTTTAAAGAATAGAGATAACATCGAAGGAGCTGATGTGGCAAAAGGAATAATGATGTTAAATTAAGCAGAAGACATAAGTGCTGGGAAAGGTGGAGAAACTTGTCAGTGTGGTTGAATGAAAAACAACTGGCAGGTGATAGCATTAGTGAAGCTATGATCTGTGAAAAAGGCAAAAAAAAAAAAACCTTCACAGTGACTTACTGCAAGAGAACCTCTTTACAAGGGTAATAAATGATGAATTTAAAGCCAGTAGAGGATGGCTTGATAAAATCAACAAGGGAAGTAGTGTCCACAGTGTGAGGCTTCTAGTTCTGACAAGGACGCTACAGAAGCCTACAAGAAAGAATTCATAGAATACATGAAGCCAGGATACATCACTCAACAAGCATTCAACTGCAATGAAACAGGGCTCTTCTGTTTTGTTGTTTGTTTGTTTGTTTGTTTGGTACCGGGGATTGAACTCATGACTTTGTGCTTGCCAGGCAGGCACTTAGGCCACTGAGCTAAATATCCAGCCCAAACAGGGCTCTTCTGGAAGAAGATGCTGAACAAAACCTATATCTTGCAGGAAGAAAAGGCACTACAGGAGCATGAGCCTACAAACAACAAACTGACTCTTTTGCTGTGTGCAAATGAAAGTCTGATCTGAAGTTTAAGCCATTAATGGTATCATTCACAAACCCCTCATGCATTCAAGGAACAAAATGTGAATAAGGCCAAACTGCCTATCATACGGAGGGCCAATGTGGAATGTTGAGTTACAAGGAAATTGTTCATGCAATGGCTGCACAAAGGTAATGTACTCACCATTAAGAAATATCTTTCATTGGGTATGGTGGTGCATGCTTGTAATCCTAGTACTCAGGAGACTAAGGCAGGATGATTACCATGAGTTTGAGTCTAGCCTAGGCTACAAAGTGAGTTCGAGGCCAATCAGAACTGCATAGCAAAACCTTGTCTCAAAAAAACAAATATTTTTCTGACAACCAACTTCCTGAAAGGTGTCCTCTTCTGGTGAATAATGCCCCAGCACACCCTCCAATCTTGGTGGATGATATGGACACTGAGCATGATTTTATAAAGGTCAAGTTTCTGCTTCCCTCAAGGTGACACATCTGCAGCCCATGGACCAGCAAGTGATCTGCAGTTTCAAGAAGCTGTACACGAAGGCACCATACAAAAACACCAGGTGTTTTAATATCACTGAAGAAACATCCTGACTCTGAAAGAGTTCTGGAAGAAACATTTCAATGTCCCCTATTGCAATAACCTCATTGACAAAGCTTGGAAAGATGTCAACCTGAAGGAAACTATGGCCAGAACTAGTCAATGAAAGTGACTTTGTAGAGTCTGATGCACATGTACTGGAGGAGACTTTGTCTATGAACAAGAGTATGGATCTGGATAACAATGGTGCAGCCTACAGGAGGACCATAAAAAGGATTTGATGATAGAAGAACTTGCTGAACTCTAGAGAGAACAGCCAAAGGCACTTGTTGAGGAGCATTCCACTGAGGAGGAGGAAGACAGGGAGGAGGTTAGCAGTGATGTGATAAAATCCATGATGGAAAAATGAAATGAGTGCCAGGATTTTGTTGAGAAACACCACCCTAGCATAACCATATGAATAGAGTGTTAAATATGATGATTGATAATGTGGTCTGTCATTTCCAGGGAGTTAGGCAGCACAGAAAAAAAAACAAGTAACATCTGTAATTGTTGATACACTGTGTCAACTTTAGAAGTTTAGAAGTTTAAGTGACTCAACATGGGGCTAGGGTCCTCACTTTGTAAACATCCTGAGCCCATGCAAAAGGAAGGCAGATACATGGTATGGGTGCTATACCTGCCCCACGGTGGGTGGCTGGCTTATAATAAAAGGGAGGAAAAGAAATGTGCTCTTCCTCCTTTATGCTCTTGTTAAATTTGTTATCTTCTGCCACCATGAGCTGTTGCTCCTCTGTCATGTGCCACCTTGCCTTGGATCCAGCAGATTAAGGACTGAAATCTCCATAAACTGTGAGTGAAATAAACATTTCCTCCCTTAACTTTGGGTGTCAGATATTTTCTCTCAGCGATAAAAGAGAGAAAAGCAAGTAAGACAACATTAGCCATATTTTTTTCATCAAAATTGACCCTGCAGCTAAGAGACAAAGAGAGGAAACTCCTGAAGGACATCTCTCTGATGTCCTTATAGAGACTCTCCCTCCAAATAATATCCCCCCTTCATGCCCATCTTCCTGTCCTCCACACCAGAAGTCACCTCAAGCAAGGTTAGTGTTCTCTTTCTTAATAATGCTCACTTTTAGAAACAATACTTCTTACATTTAACCATAATAAAAACTCTGGAAGCTGCTGCTGGGCCTTCCCATCAGCCAGGAACATCAGGGAAGCCCGCCACAGGCCTGAGCCACTTCGGACTGCTGCTGTTGGGCTCACCCCTTGGGGAACCCACCCACCTCCTGGACCTAGTACGGCAGTTGATCTTTGGATCCAACCCCTTCTCCCAGAACCTTGGACTACAATGGATTACCGTGCTGGCTGGATGAGAGACTCAGGAACCACTCGCTCAAAGAGAAGACCTCAGCAGGCTCCAGTCAGTGTGGTGAGTTTGCCTCTAAAATAGAGTTCTGCAGTGGGTAAATAGGAGTGGAAGTGAAACTCCTGCCAGCTGTAAGACCTTGGCAAACCTGGTAAAAGAATGAGTAATCCCCTCCTCCACACAGAGAACATCAGACAGTTTGAGGAGTGCACCAATAACACCCACCCAACTTGCAAAAAATTAAAAGAGCTTATGAGACCCCCAGTGACACAGTAGGGCCTCAGCTGACAAAAACACTATAGCCAGGGACATCTGATGACCTGAAACAACCTGAAGATATAGTAACAGCAGGAACTAAGAGTTGACCTACATCAATACTTCTAGACTAGTTAGCCCAGAAAGAATATAGGACTCACCCAAAAGGCCCTATAGGAGGAATTCAGCTGACTGGGTCTCCTCTTCATTGTGGTACCCAGCAATTGGACAAACATCACCCACACAGTAGGACCCTGAAATTCACACTACAGACAGTTGTGACTGTTGGGATAGGAAGACCAAATATTTACCCAAAAGGTGAAAATTACTAAAAGAAAAGGAAAAAAGCAATCTCAAGCATCGAGTCTATCAGGAGCAAGTACAAGCCACAATGAAATAGAGGACTTTAAAAGTCATACACCAGAAATCTCTGAAAAAATAGCAAATGAAGTAAAGAAAAAAATCCATGAGGCTATAGAGGAACTCAAATTAGAAATAATGTCTTATGTAAAGACAGAAATAGCAACCTTAGTAAATGAGTTGCTCAACATAGCTAGAGAAGAAATAGATAAAAAAAAATACAGGAGCATGGGAAATTGATTGAAACTTTGAATGAACAATGCAGAAAACAAGCAGAACCCATGAAACAAATTCAAAGAGATATCCAAGAAATAAAAACTTGTATTGAAAGCTAGCAAAACCTATTAAATGAAGCTGAGGATAGAATTTCGGACCTTAAGGACAGGATTGCAGATAGTGATCATGAAAGGATAGAACTTTTAAAAATAACAAAGCACCATGAAATTTCCAGCAGCTATGGAAATCAGTATGGGGTTTCCTCAAAAAACTAGGATTGGAAGTTCCATTCAATACAGGTATTCCCCTCCTGGGTATTTTCCCAGAAAAACTGAAAAGGTCATGTCACAGTGATATATGTGCATCTATGTTCATAGCAGCACAATTTGTGATAGCTAAATCTTGGAAAACAACCCAAATGCCCATCAAATGCAGGGTGGGTAAAAAAATGTGGTATTTTTCTACAATGGAATACTACTCAGGTATAAAAAAGGATGATCTTGAGGACTTTATTGGTAAATGGAGGCAACTTGAGAATATCCTCATTAGTGAAATAAACAAGACTCACATTAGTAAAAATCACATTGTCTCTCTAGTGTAAAAAATAAGAACAGACAGAATAATGGTATCCAAAAAGTATAATAGTTATAAAAGATAATAGATATAAAAGTATAATAGATATAATAGATATTGTAAAATAGAAACAGAAGGAAATTGCTCTAAAGGATATAATGATATGTATAGTGTGTAAAATAGATGAATATATTACTGAACTTTTGTCAGATCGTTGAACAGAAGAATTTGTACTGTCAATGTTTGTCTAGCCACTTTTTATGCTTTGATTTTGTAACTTTAACAACTATTGTTGACACTATGTAATGTTTCAACTAGCAATTTTATGATGTTAATTTTTTTTGAACCCTGTATTCTACTTTTCTTCTTGTTTTTTTCTATTTCATCTTTTTTTTAAATTTTCTTTTCTTTCTTTGTTAAAATAAAAAAATAAAAAATGAAACTCTGGAGCTTTAAGGCAGCAGAGATGGAAACCTCTTTTTTAAAAAACCCTTAAAAAACAAAGATGCTTCTACTTTTGTATACTCACAGTCACTTGAGTTAAGATTTGGTGACTGTTCTTTTGTCCTTCTCAAGCCATCAGGCATATGTATAAATTACCTGAATTTTGTTAGAAGAAGCAAGGAAAGGAGTTTTCCTAATTGGAAAGAAAAGAGGGAGGAAGCTCACATGTTCCTTATAATTGAAGGCTTAGCTCCTATCTACAAGGGTGAGATTTACCAGTGACCATGAGATCAGTTGAAAACAAACATGGCAGAACCCACATAGCTGATTCATGTCACAAACCACAATGGTGAATGGATGAAATAAGGTCCTGAGAAAGAAAAGTCCATCAAGGGGGAAAGTGTAGATGGACTTTGAGCACAAAAAGGAATAAACTTGAGTAGGCAGCTAAAACCAAGCTACCAACACTATTTTCCCCAAAAGAGTGAGAAAATAGAACAAAGTATCATGGAAAACAGAGGAAGAAGTCAAAAGAGCATGCTAAACTCTAGGTCATACATACATATGATACATGAACAATCTGTTCTGTGACTGGGTTAATAATAGGATCTGTCTGTTCTTTACTTGTATCCACAATGAGTGACCAAAAATGGGAAAGAGCAAGAAAAAAGGAGATAAAGTTGTGGGCCTCTTACCAGGTGGGAAAAATACAGAAGCCATTCATTTCCCCTCCTCCCTGTCACATGGAGGGAAAAGCAAGAAACAGTTCCTTGAACCATGAGTAAAGTCTCCTGAGTTCCCAGGCTAGGGAAAACAGACAGGGAAAGAAGAATAAAACCTTTGTGACATTTCAGGGAAAAAAAAACAAAACAAAAAAATGCACCCAAAGGGTCTTACTACCCCTTCTGTCTGGCTAAGCCAAATATAGTTCCAGGTTTTGGGGTGATAGAGTCTCCTCTGTAGAGGTGATTTCTAGGTTCTTTCTCTCCTCAGCAAAGAAAAGCACAAATGACAGTAAAATTTTATTAAATTCAGAAAAAAAACTGGTTCTGCAGAGCAAGTTTGGGCCAAGCCAAAATAGGAAAGAAGTACACCCTACAGCTTGAAGGTGGGCCACCATGTAAAAGAGAACACAGTGACCCTGGAGAAGCCTTAACAGTGGTTACCTCAGAGTAAAAATATCATAAGAGGCTGGAGGTTTAGCTCAGTGGCATAAGTGCCTACTTGGAAAATGCGAGGTCCTGAGTTTGATCCCAACACCAAAACAACAACAAAAAAAAGATCATAAGAAACTTATGTTCTACAGGTGAAAGTTTTTTGGTTGTTTTGTGGTACTGGAGATTGAACCCAGGGCTTTGGCACTGGGTTACATCCTCAGCCTTTTTAAATTTTGAGATGGAGACTTGTTAAGTTGCTGCATTGCCTAGGCTGAGCTAAAATTTTGGGCACTCCTGCCTCAGCCTCCTGCACTGCTGTGATTACAGGCATGTGCCACTACACCTAGCTACAGGCAAAAAGTTTATGTAATTAATCACATTTTTATAATACATATTATCTTCATATTAATAACACTTTTCTTAGAAATGTGGTTTCACTATGTTGCAGAGACTGATCTCATACTCCTGGACTCAAGATCCGCCTGCCTCAGCCTCCTGAGCAGGTAGGCCACTCACCACTGCATCCAGTTATGAGCACATTTTTTAAAAGAAAAATGAAGGGGTTATGGATCTGGAGAATGATACAAAAGGATTAAGGCAAGGAGAAAAGTAGAAAAATTCAAAGTCATGGACATAGAATTGTATATTTGAAGTTTATATTTTCACATGTAAAATAATTCTGGGAAATAAAATCCAGAATCAGGGTGAGAGATTTTGTGACAGACTTAGAGTGGAGAAGAGTATTAGTGATGATCAAGCAAATGTAAAGCTCAGATACTGTTTGATTAGTCCATATATAAGAGCCCTGTGATGAAATAGGAAATAAAAAGGTGTTTGGGTAGAGAGGAAAGTGAGAAGCATATGCCAAGTCCTCACAGAACATAAGGAAATATCCAAGAAGTCAATATGTGGCTACATGAAGAAAGAATAAAAGCCAGGCATGGTGGCACATGCCTGTAATCTGAGCACACTTGGAGGCTGATGTTGGAGGATCCCAAGTTCAAACATGCCTAGGCAATTTAGCAATTTAGCAAAACTCCATCTCAAAATAAAAAATGCCATAGTAATAAGCAAAATGTACACTTAAGGACAATTAATGCAACCAAATAGGGAGAATTTGGGGAGGAAATTTAGGGTATAGTAATTTATCTATAATAGAATCAGTTTTTCAGAAAACAGTACAAATATATATGGCAAGGGAGGGAACAGCAAGTGGGTAAGGGACTGGGGGAAAGAGAAGGTAGGAAAGGTAGGAGAAAAGCCAAAGAGGTTCAAGAAAGAGTGAACAAAAAAGCAAAGAACAAAAAAGGCTTACAGGATAAACTGGCTTTCAGTGCAAAGACCTTGAATCAAATCCCCAGTACAAAAATAAAGGATAAGACTGCAAAAGTTACAAACCATAAAGGGAAAAATTTTAATCTGAGAGTTGAAAGCAATGGTCTGGATGCAATGAAACTGAATAAGAATAATGATCACTTCTGTGAAACAAAATTACAAATATTAATAACTTCAGTCTCAGTGAGGTATAAAAAATGTGCACGCATATGGGTGGTAAGACTACATTAGAAAAAACATTCGGGATAAAAATTTGGCAGTATTTATCAAAAATTTTAATATTTGTGTCATTTGATTCAGCAGTTCCATTCCATACATCTGTCCTACAAACACATTTATCTGTATATAAATATGCATGTATTAGAATATTCACAATGATTAAAAAACTGAAAACAACCTATATGTTCATCATAAAGCAGATTGGTTAAACATATTATGTGAAGTATTCACTCAAGAGGCAGGCTAACTAGATCCTTTAGCCCCCAAATGCTTTTCCTGCTGGGCATGATGGTACACTCCTATAACCCTGGCTACTTGGGAACCTGAGGCATTAGGATGGCAAATTGGAGACCAGACTGGGCAATTTAGAGAGAAGTTGGCTCAAAAAATAATGTTCTTCACAGAAGGCAAGATGGCCGATCAGTAAGCAACAGAATACAAAGCCTCCTGGGAGAAACAATTCATATGCCAGAATAAAACACCCTGGAGAGACCCAGACAGAGGGAGATGGATCCTCTTGACAAAGGAGGAAATTAAAACTTAAAAAAGCTCGTCAAATACTCCTGGACTACAACTAAAACAGCTTAAAACTAAAGGGACACAGTGTTTTCGTGATGACCTGCCAAGTTTGCACCAGCTTGAATCTGTGCCAGCAGGCAGAGCTGCCCAAACTCGTTCCCACCACCACTCACAGGAAGAATGGCAACGCTGAAGTTGGGGGTTGGTGAGCCCAACAGAGAGCAGAGAGTGGAGCCAGTGAAAGAACTTTCATTGATCCAAGGTCAGTGCTGGGAGTGAGACCACACCCACGGGAAGGGCGCAACCAGGTGGGCAACATATTGGAAGCGGGCAGGAGGAGCCTGAACTGGGAGTGACAGTGACTTTGGTTGGTTGCTCCCTCCCCAGAGCAGATTCATGCAATTTGCTTGGACTGGGCCGCACCCCTGGCTGGGACCCAATAAGCTGTCCCAAATCAATTCCCTGCACCTAGCACACACTGACCGGATGATTGCCCCTGAACTTTGGCTAGCCCAGTGGGGAGGGGCAGGCATATGCAGCCTGCTTACACCTCAGTGACAAGAGCAGGCAGGAAAGGATGGAGATCCCTTGCCAGCATGCTTTGGAGGAAACATGGCCAACAGGGAAGGGGCTGGGACCTGCACTGTAACCTGTGTGGAGGAAGCCAGGGCCATGATGGGAGAGAGAGGCAGAAGGAGGCCCCCAGCCCAGAACCCTGAGAGCCCTGATCCAGGAGAAGGAAAAACAAGGGAGACTGAGTGCAGCAAACACGCAACATCAGACATGGCTTCAATGGACATTAAGAGATATCTTTGGGACCTTGTAGACAAGCTCAAAACTGAATTATTAAATCAGGTAAAGCAGGATATGAATACAGTAATAAAAGAAATGCTCTCAGAAAGCATCTCTCAGGATGATAGAGATGGAAGAAGGGAGGAACACAAAAAAAGTAGAGAAACATTCAATAAAGAATATAAAGAAAATATAGAACATGTGAAGCAGATTCAAAGAGACTACCAGGAAATTAAAAACTCCAATGAAAGCTGGAAAAACTCCTTAAAAGAAGCTAAGGATAGACTATCAAAACTTGAACACAAGTTTGCACTGTGTGACCATGAAAGGAAAGATCTCTTAAAAATAACAAGGAAACAGGCAGTAACAATACAAAGGCTAGAAGATGACAAGAGAATCTACAATTTAAGAATAAGAAACATGAACAAAGAAGCAGGAATACTTACAGGTGAATTACAAAGGCTATTCATGGAAATAATTAAGGAAAACTTCTCAAGCATGGGAAAAGAAAATGACATTCACTTGTGTGAGGCATACAGAACTCCAGCCACCTACAACCAAAACAGATCTACACCCAGACATATAATAATCAAGATACCAGAAATTCAATATAAAAACAGAACATTAAAAGCCACCAGAGAAAAGAAACAGATTACCTATAAAGTTAAGCCCATCAGAATCACGGCTGACTTCTCAACACAGACCATCAGATCAAGAAGAGCTTGGAGCAAAGTATTCCAAGCCCTGAAAGAAAATAACCTCCAGCCCAGATTGATGTACCCTGCAAAACTGTCACTAGAAATTAATGGAGTAACAAGATGCTTCCATGACAAAGAGGAACTGGGGGAGTTTGTGACCACCAATTCAACCCTGCAGAGAATGCTGAAGGACATTCTAGAGAGAGAGAAAAAAAATACCAGGATTTTAGGAACAGTGGCAGAAAGGCCTCAATAAATGGGGCAGGCAATAGAATAAAGGAGAAAGCTAAACAAAGGCAGAAAAGTAGCATGGCAGAAATGAGGCAGAGAAGGATAACTAGAAACTCTAACATAGATGGCCTTGATATGCTATATTGTTAATAGTACACCAGGATTTAAAACCCACATTACTCACACTACTCTGCTTAGATGTATTATATTCTGTTCCAGTCATTCTACCTGTACTAGATTTGAGGGCAGAGACAGTATATAGGATAACAGGATATAGTATGGTAATCATCCTTAATTTCCTATTAACTTAATCTAAAGCTCTATAAAACCTACACAATTTTACCATGACTGATCGTAATCGAATCTGGTTTGTTGGGTCACTGTTTTGTATTGATAGATTTTATTCAAAGCTGTTATGATTGATAGTATCAAGTCTGAGAGTATAGGCAACTGCACTTAAGGTGATAAGATCCACTAGAATATCCACTATGATTTGATTATTACCTCCCTTTGAAGTTTTATACTGTCTGCAATGTTTATTTTACTAATATTGTTATTTACTGCTATACTCAATTATACTGTTATATTCAATTATGCCGGTTGATATAGACATTCTATTGAAGATAATAAGAAACAACACAGTAATCATTATAGATCACCTTGTACTGTGGTTTTATATGAGTTTTGGTTTCATGTTTTTATAGGAATTTTTTTGTTTTGTCTTGCTAAGTTTTGTTTTTCCCTCTAATACAGAAAGGATAGAAATACATGTAGAGATTCATGCATGCATAGCTGTTCACACTCTCACTGTCTGACTACTTTGTATGCTTTAATTTTGTAACTTGAACAACTATTTCTAAGAGGATAATATGTAATTTATTAACCAGTGATTTCTTATTGTTTATCTTTTTTTGGAATTCTGTATTATCTCTACCATTTATATGCTTTTGTTTCTCTTTAAATAAAATCTAAAATAAATAATGTTCTTCCTTTGCCCTTCAAACTCTAGGAAATTCCTACCCATTCTTTAACTCTGAGACCTAAAAATCTCTTTTCTGTGAAGCTTTCACTGATAGCCTGTAGTTAAAATATGAAATCCTTTCCTGAAGTCCCATAGCAATGTATACAACTGCTATTATAAGATCTAGTGTTACTTAACCTGAGGGTCATAAATGGACATCAGGGATCATCATGTCCATGTATCCCTGAAGCTTTATGCAAAATTCTATGCATTTTTCTGGGAGTAAAATCATGTCATGTTTTAATCAAATCCTGGAATCATTACTGTAGTGTAAGTTATTTATCATTCACAGAGTAACTTACTCTATACAAGACACTATAAATATACAGATGAGACAAAAATGTCCCTACATTCAAAAAGTTTACAAATGAAAAAGAAAAAAGTACAGGATTATGAAACAATATATTAAAACATAAAAGAAGCCCAAATAAAAACACACACACACACAATTAATGAATTTCTAAATACAGCACATTCTTGTGGTAGATATTTACTCTTTTCAAAGTAAAGTGAAAATTCAACATAATCTCAAATAAGATCTCAAAAAGATTTTCTGTAGAGTTTATTAGCTGATTCCAAAAATTCCTTTTGAAAGAAAAATAAACTATATTATTCAAGAAATGTTTGAAAACAAAAGAATTTATCACATATCAAATTTTATGCAAAGCTATAATAGTAATTTCAAAAGTGGGACATTGACATAAGAATAAACATCAATGAGGCCAGGCATGGTAGCACATACCTATAATCCCAACCCTCTGGGAGGCAGAGCCAGGAGGATTCTAAGCTTGAGCTCAGTCTAGGTACCTTAGTGACTTAGCAAGACCCTCTCTCAAAAATAGAAAATAAAAAATAACTGAGAGAGTAGCTCAGCATGAAGGCCCTGGGTTCAGTTCCCACTACTAGCTAAAAAAAAAAGGGAAAAAAGTAGATGGTCCCAAAAACAGATTCATGCATACAAAGAAATATATGATAAAGGTAACAATTCAAATCATCAAAGTGTTGCGACAATAATCTATTTGGAAAAAATAATATTATAGTAATTGCTCATATCATTCACTACAACAAATTCTAGATAGTTTTAAAAATGAAAATCCAAGCCGGGCATGGTGGCACACACCCATAATCCCAGCACTTGGGAGGCTGGGGCAGGAGGATCGTTGCAAATTCAAGACCAACCTGGGCTACAAAATGAGCTCAGCATCAGCCTGAACTGCATAGTGAGATGCTGTCTCAAAAAGACAAAAAAAAGAATAAAAATCCAACCCAGAAAAAACTTTTATTAGACAAATATCTCAGATATGAAACCAAAAGCATAAACCCTAAATTTAAAAACTGATAAGCTTAACTTCATCAAAATTATGAACTTCTGTGCTTCAAAAGGTACTGGTAAAAGATGAAAAGACAAAGTATAGATCAAGAGGAAATATTTTCAAATAACATATCTGAGAAAGGATTTGTACCCAGAACTCTCACATTTGATAAGAAAACAACCATTTAGTAGTTGTTACACAATTGTATGCATTGTTAATGCTGCAGAAATGTACACTGTACTTACAAAGAGTGGATTTTACAGTGTGTAATTATACTTTAATAAAAATGAACTAGGCATGGTGACACATACCTATAATTTCAGCATTCTTGGAGGCTATGGCAAAAAGATCACAAATTCAAGCCCCACCTGGGCAATTTGAGACCCTGTCTCAAAATAAAAAAGTCTGGGAATGTAGCTCAGTGTGAAGCTACTGGGTTCAATTCCCATAACCATCAAAAAAGGAAGGAAGGAAGGAAGGAAGGAAGGAAGGAAGGAAGGAAGGAAGGAAGGAAAGGAAAGGAAAGGAAAGGAAAGGAAAGGAAAGGAAAGGAAAGGAAAGGAAAGGAAAGGAAAGGAAAGGAAAGGAAAGAAAAGAAAAGAGGAGAAAAGAAAAGAAAAGAAAAGAAAAGAAAAGAAAAGAAAAGAAAAGAAAAGAAAAGAGGAGAAAGAGAGGGAGGGCAGGAGGGAAAGATGAAAGGAGGAAGGAAGGAGGAAAAGGAAGGAAGGGATAAAAAATTATAATTCCAGAACATGCCCATTCATACACATACATACTTGTACATTTAAAAATGTATGAGAAAGTGTAAGGGGAACTAGGGAGGAGGGAGGGGGAAAGTAAGGAAAGGAAAAGAGAAAAATGAGAAAACAAAAAAATGGAAATGAAGCTTTTGTAAATTAGGAAAGGAAGAGGGGTTGAAGGAAGGGTAGGGGAATGGAAGAAAAATAATCAAGTTATATCATATACAAATATAAATTACCTGTGATGAATATGATCATTATGTATGCCTAAAATGTACTGATAAACTTAATTACAAATAAAATTTTAAAAACAAATATAGGAGAAAAAAGGCTGTTTATACTATTAAAACATAAAAGATTTGTGCCCTTCAACCTAGTAATCCTACTCATCAGTACCTACTTCAGAGAAACACTTTAACATATGCCCACAGAGTTAATGGCAAAAAAGAAGAAAACAAAAATCTGGAAATCTCAATCCATGCTTATTTAACTATCAAAAATCATCATTTTGCCACCCCAGGGCGAGAACCATCAGTGTCTCCTGAGATCCATGCCAAGTTGGAACTTAGGGTGTTCAAAAACCAAGCAGCCAGCTCACCACCCTGGTAAGTGGCTGTGGTCTGGCAAGCCACAGCTGCCCCAAGGTGAGAACCATCAGCGTCTCCTGAAATCTGTGTCATGTTGGAACTTAGGGCACTGGGAAAACAAGCAACCAGCTCACTGCTCTGGTAAGTGGCTGTGAGCCTACTGGCATGTGGGCTGAGATTCAAGCATCCATCCTCTCCCCCCTCCCATTAACAAGGGGGAGCCAAAAATCTGAGCATCTCTTGTGAGGTTGACTGTATGCAATATAGCAAATAAGGGGGATTTCCTTCTACCATCTCTTTGAAGGCAAATATTTTTATCACTGTTTTGCTTTGCTCTGATTAATGGTATTGCTCTATTCAATATTCTATTTTGATAAATTCTATAATGATCTGTATTGCTTTTGATTTTGCTATACCTGATTGAAAGAACAACTATTGTGAAGAAAATGAGACATACTATGGTACCTATTACTTTTATCCTGGTAACCTGCTGTGAAGTTCTGTACCAATTTCACTACACTGTCTCAGTTGGCTGTGTTCCATCTTGTTCTATATTTTACTACTTTAAAAATAAATTTTTTAAAAATCTTAAAAATCTATCATTTTTTCATGCCTAAATTTTATAATCTAAACCATTATATTGAAGATAACAATATGCAATATATTATAGTGTTAATTTCATATTATTTTGTTTTGAAATTCTATATCATTTTTAACCTTTTTTAAGAAAACAAAAAAATCTATCTATGGTACAGACTAGCTTTTGTTCATATTTTTTTGTATATTTCCAATCTGTTGTGGACAGATACTGTTATGGCTTGTGTCTAGATGTTGCCCAAAGCCTCATGCAGTCATTGGTGGGGCTTTTCAGAGATGCCTGGATCTAAAGTGTGTGATGCTGGTATCAAGGGTGTGTGATTACTAAATTAGTCTACTGATTAACCAGCTTGGCATAGTTCTGGTTGTGAATAATAGGAAGGCCCACCCTGGGTGTTAGTACTACCTGCCTAAGTGTGGATAGCCTGGACATGATATAAAGGGACAGAAAGAGTGTCTTCACTGCTGTGTATTCACTACTTTGATGCTTTGCTGCCTTCTGTCCATCATGGACAATTTCTCCTCTGTGATGCCCCTATGCCATGTCACCCTGCCTTGGAGTCAGCCAATTATAGACTGAAACTGCTATAAACTGCAAACCAAAATAAACCTTTCCTCTTTCCTGGGTATCAGATATTTTGTCTCAGCAATGAGAAAAATAACCAGATAGATACATTTACCAGGAAAAAACTACTAGAAAAGTGATTTTTCCTGCACTTAGATCTCATGACCATGTCAAATTGTTACAAAAGCTTTTAAATGATAAGTATAGCTCAATGATAGAGCATGTACCTAGCATGGACAAGGTCCTGGGTTTGATCCCCAGCACTACACATACACACACACACACACACACACACAAACAAACACACAGTGTTTTTAATTACTTATCCTCAATTCCTGTATCTATCTCCTTGTGGCAGGGCGATAGTTCATGACAGAGAAATACATTGAGTAGCATTAATCTATATATTCATCAACAGGAAAATGAGAATTACCATATAATCCAGCAATTCTGTATCTGGGACCATACTCAAAAGAACTGAAAGCAGGAACTTGAACAGCTATCTGTACATCCATATTCCTAGCAGCATTTTTCACAATAGCCAAAAAATATAAACACTAGTATGGTTGACAGATGAATGGACAAACAAAACATGATGTGTAAATGTGTATGAAAATGAGTATTATTCAGCCTTAACAAGTAAGGACATTTTGACACATGCTAAGTGAAATAAGGTTTTCACAAAAAATACAAATACAAATATGACTACACATATACAAAATACTTATAATTGTCTAATTCATAAACCAGAATGGTTGTGGCTAGGAGATACTGGGAGGCAGCAATGAAGAGATTTACATTTTACTTTGGGAAGATTAAAAATGTTCTTGAAGGGCAGCAGCTGGCCTTGCCCCTGCATGTACTCCAGCAGCCATCAGAAGACACTGCCCACCAATAACCAGCTCAGTAAGGAGTCAGAGGCAGGTCCTGTCCCTGCATGCATGCCAGCAGCTATCTGGATGACACTGCCTGCAGGTAACCAGTGCAGTTGGGAGTCAGCAGCTGGCCCAGCCCCTGGACACACTCCAGCAGCCATCTGAAGACACTGCCCACAGGTAACCAGCTCAGTGGGGAGGCAGCAGTTAGCTTTGCCCCTCTGCACATTCCAGCAGCCCACCAGACACTTCTGTGCCAGGTAGCCAGCATGGGTGGAAAAAACAGCAGCCAGCCCTGCACCAGCATACCCAGTGGCCACCACTGGATACCCGTAGCCAGCACTGGCCAGGAAAACCAGTCATGCTCCAGAGAAACTGGAACCAACATGGGAAGTGATGGGGACCCAACTGCCTACTTGTTTGGAAGAACCCAAGAAAATGTCAAGAAAAAGAAGAAGCAAAAGGCAGTCCCTGGACTCCAACCTAAGCAGAACAAGTCTAGGAGATGAAAATATGGAAGGGATTGGGAGTTGTACACCTGAAGTTTCTGAAGTGAAGGCAACTGAAGTAAACAGACAACTTGATGAGGCTATAAAAGAAATTAGAACAGAAATACTATCTCAGGTAGAAGAAGAAATGAAAAACATAAAGAATTGCTAAGCATCTCTAAAGAAGACATAGAAAAAATAGAGAAGCATAGGAAAATGAGGGAAACTGTGAATGAACACCATAAAGAGAGATTTAGAATGCATGAAACAGATTTAAAAAGATATACAGGAAATTAAAAACTCCATTGAAAGTTGGCAAAACCACTTGAAAGAAAACTGAAGATAGACTTTCAGACCTTGAATACAGATATGCCGCTTGCTATCATGAAAGGAAAGATCTCTTAAAAATAACAAAGAACCAGGAAATAACAATTCAATGACTTAAGAGGATACAAAGCAAAATAATAATAATAGGTATCAGTGAAAAAGCCGGGATCAATACAAATGAAATGAAAATCCTATTTACAAAAGTAATAATCCTATTTACAAAAGTAATAAAAATTTCCCAAACATAGGGAAAGGACAGGATATACAAATAAGTGAGGTATATAGGACTCCAGCTAGCCATAACCAAAATAAACTTACATCTAGACATATAATAATCAAGATTCCAGAAATTCAACACAAGAACAGAATATTAAAAGCTGTCAGAGAAATGCAACAAATCACATATAAAGGAAAACCCAACACATTGACAACAGACTTCTCAACACAAACCATCAAGTCAAGAAGAGCTTAAAGTATTTTGAGTCCTGAAAGAAAATAACTTCCAACCCAGATTGATGTACCCTGAAAAACTCTTTCAAATTTAATGGAGAAGCAAGATATTTCCATGATAAAGAACAACTGAAAGAATTCATGACCACCAAACAAACCCTACAAAGAATACTAAAGTCCATTCTAGAGAAAGATTTTTTTAAAAATACCACAGTTCCAGAAACAAAGGCAAAGGGGGATCACCAAGCGAGGCAGACAACTGAATGGAGGGGAAAAGCAGGCAGCCAGTGGCAGGAAAATAGCATGGTAGAGAAAAGCCAGTGCATGTTGGTCATAACCATTAATATAGATGGCCCCAATTCACCAATAAAAATAAGCACAGGCAGAGTGGATCAGAGAGACAAGATCCATCAATATGCTTTAGTCAAGAAACACATTTAACTCAAAAGGAAATTTATAGACTAAAAGTCAAAAGAGAAAAAACAGTAATCCATGTATCAAGGAATCAGAAAAAAAGGGGGTGGCTGGCCCATCAACTGCAGAATAGATAAGAAAGATATGACATTTCTATACAATGGAAAGCTATTCAGCTATAAAGAAAGATACCCTCAAGGTTTCTGTAGGTAAATGGATAAGACTTGAGATCATGCTCATGGGTGAAATGTTTCAGAGTCACATGGGTGAACATTGTTTTGTCTCCCTAATATAAAAAACTAAAGGAGTTAGTACAATCCAAAATGCACAATAGATGCTGTGAAGGTGAAAGAGGAGGAGATGTCTAACTGGATTTTTTTTTTTTTATCTGTACTGGGAATTGAACTCACAATTGCCTGTTTGCAAGGCCGGCACTTACGCCACTGAGCTAAACCCCCAGTCCCTAAGGAGGAGATGTCTAGAAGTATATTTGATGGCATGGACAGTTATTTCAAAAATAACAGGAGTGCACTAGTTAGGCCCGTGGCGCTGGGAACCGGGGAGGTCTCTGTTGTTGTTAGTGAACCTGTGGTGCGCATGCGGGGACCACGGCCTTAGAGATTAGCCACAATGGCCGAAAATGGTGATAATGAAAAATTGGCTGCCCTGGAGGCCAAAATCTGTCATCAAATTGAGTATTATTTTGGAGACTTCAATTTGCCACGGGACAAATTTTTAAAGGAACAGATCAAATTGGATGAAGGCTGGGTAGCCTTGGAAATAATGATAAAATTCAATAGGCTCAACTGTCTAACAACAGACTTTAATGTAATAGTGGAAGCACTAAGCAAATCTAAAGCAGAACTCATGGAAATCAGTGAAGATAAAACTAAAATCAGAAGATCTCCAAACAAACCCCTCCCTGATGTGACTGATGAATATAAAAATGATGTGAAAAACAGATCTGTTTATATTAAAGGCTTCCCAATGGATGCAACACTTGATGATATTAAAGAGTGGCTAGAAGATAAAGGTCAAGTACTAAATATCCAGATGAGACGAACATTGCACAAAGCATTTAAGGGATCAATATTTGCTGTGTTTGATAGCATTGAATCTGCTAAGAAATTTGTAGAAACTCCGGGCCAGAAGTATAAAGACACAGACTTGCTAATACTGTTTAAGGAAGATTATTTTGCAAAGAAAAATGAAGAAAGAAAGCAAAATAAAGTGGAAGCTAAATTAAGAGCTAAACAAGAGCAAGAAGAAAAACATAAGTTAGCAGAAGATGCTGAAATGAAATCTCTAGAAGAAAAGACTGGATGCTTGCTGAAGTTTGCAGGTGACTTAGATGATCAGACCTTCAGAGAAGATTTACATGTTCTTTTCTCAAATCATGGTGAAATAAAATAGATAGACTTTGTCAGAGGAGCAAAAGAGGGAATAATTCTATTTAAAGAAAAGCCAAGGAAACCCTGGAGAAAGCCAAAGATGCAAATAACGGTAGCCTACAATTAAGGAACAAAGAAGTAACATGGGAAGTACTGGAAGGAGAGGTGGAAAAAGAAACTTTGAAAAAAATCATAGAACATCAACAAGAATCCTTAAACAAATGGAAATCAAAAGGTCACAGATTTAAAGGAAAAGGAAAAGGAAATAAAGCTGCCCAGTCTGGGTCTGCTAAAGGGAAAGTACAGTTTCAGGGCAAGAAAACAAAATTTGATAGTGATGAAGAACGTGGTGAAAATGGTGCAGCTGGACCAGTGAAAAGAGCAAGAGAAGAAACAGACAAATAAGAACCTGCATCAAAACAGAAAACAGAAAATGATGCTGGAGACCAGTAGTTTAGTAAACAATATTTTTTATTCATGTTAGGTTTTAAGCTGCTTTTTGTCTTTGGAAGATTTTACAAAGAAAACCAAATTAGATCCACTTCAACGTCCACCTGTAAAAAAGGACGATTATTATTTTTTGTTGTTTTAACTTGTCTTTTTGTTATTATCCAAACACATTTTTTAAATGTATAGTTCTGTTTGTGTTCAGATGATTCAAGTATCAAAAGGAAGATTCTTCCACTAAATTGCCTTTGTAATATGAGAATGTATTAGCATAAAATAACAAAATATATACTATATAAAAAGAACTCACTTGTTCCCTTTTTGTTATGATCTTCAACCATAGGGTATTGGTTATTGATTGTAAGCCCTTCTCCCACTTTTTTTTTGAGATGGTCTCACTATGTAGGTCAGGCTGGCCTTGTTACGTAGCCTAGGCTGGCCTCAAACTTGTAGTGATTTTTCTGCCTCAACCTCCCAAATGCTGGGGTTACAGGCATGGGCCACCATACCCAGCTTCTTAAACTTAATAGATAATCTCTAAGGTTGAATTTTCTATATTTTCCCAGCCAACTTCATAATAGTGGAAATAATTATTTATTGAAGAGTTTTTTCAGTGCTGAATGCTGTATAGGCCAGAATCAAGAGACTTACTGATTTCTTTTTATGAAAGTTACATAATGCTGGCAGGTCATATCGAAGCTCTGTAAAACAAAAGCCAAATAAAGATTTAAAAATTACATTTCTAAACATTTACTGCTTGGGGCCAGGGATGTGGCTTAGCAGTATAGCAACTGCCTGACAAGTACAAGGTCCTGAGTTCAATTCCTGACACAAAAATTACTCTTCTTAACTAAAGACAAAACTACACTAAATTATTGTAAACTTAACAGTTTACTCTTGTCAGTTCAACATTTCTCCAAGTACTGACCTGATAACTGCTCCAAGATTGGCTGTGACAAACTGGATGTGGCTTTTCTGGGTTTTTTTTTTATCTTTTTGAGATAAGGTCTCACTATACAGTTCAGGCTGGCCTTGAAACTCACTTTGTAGCCCAAGATTACCTCAGACTCAAAGTGATCCTTCTGCCTCAGCCTCCCACATGCTGAGATTATAGGCATGTACCACATGCCCTGCTTTTCTGCTGTTTTGACCATTTACACCAAAATTTAAGAAAGATGGCAGTCAATTACCTACCCTTTGTATTTCCCAACCCAAATTACAACTCATGTAAGTCACTGCTCTGAAGTATTAATGTGCATTCTAAGCACTAAGATCTTGTTTTAGTAAATGTGAGTGAAGGCTGAAGTTCTGGATCTTTAACAAGCTTCCAAAGATGTCAGTATTGATGATCTGGAGACTATATGTATTAATGAGGTTTGGCCTTGATATCCTACTGGGACTGTTCCAATAAAATGTTCAATAGTAGTTTCTACTTTAAGCTGTAGAAACAGTGACAATACTGAATATAATAGGAAAACCAACAGAACTTTAAATATATAATTACTAATTATAATGAATAGTAATACATCTAGTTAAGCCAATTCATAGTAACTTTTTTATTGTGTAAAAATATGTTCGCCTCCTTTTACTCTTAATTAAATTCAGGCTTTTCAAAAGCATTTGCATTTGCATTAGCCAGATGTACATGGCTGTAGTTTAGACACTTGATGCCAACCAAGACTATGTAGCTAGACTATATCTTAGCTATTTTGAAAGAAGTATTTGTATTACAGTTCCTTGTTTTTTCCCGTTCTAACGTTTGTTACTATTATCCAACCTAGTAAAAAATGTATCAAATAAAATTTACTTATAATGAGAAAAAAATAACTAAGTATATTATAGTAGCCATTATTGATTTCAAATTATCTTGTTTTGAAGCCTTGCATTGCTTTTCTTTTGATTGATTTTATTCTATTTTGTTTTGATTTTATTATGTCTGATGGTATAAGTAGCTACATTGAAGATAATAAGAAGCATTATGGTAGCTGTTAGGTCCGCCCACCTGAGAGACAGCACAATCATCACAGCAGTGGTTCAAAGCTGTGCCATGATAATGCACACCTCCTTCTTCCCAGAAGCCCCTATGGCTTCTCCCTCCCAAAGGTCTGCCAAAGCTCAGGAATGTAAAGGTTTACCCAATCCCCAGCACTCTCACAAAATAAATCAGCTAACATCAGTCCCCAGAACCCTACCCCATCAGAGGCTATATCAGGCAGAACCTACCCTTTGTCTGCAGGGAGAACTGCCATAGCCTTCTCTGTGGTGACTCCCTCCATGTCCTCCCCATTTATTAAGCTCTTTTCTTATCTACTTGCCTCCTCTCTTTAATACTCTGCGATGCTCTAGATAGAGTACAAATTACTCAATCAGTTGGTGCTATTGACTCCAGCAGTTGGAGGCTATGTGGCTCCTGGGGAGTCTGTCCCCTGGTCTGAGCCCACATCTGGTCTGTGGAACTTTCCTCTCTGCTCTTCCTTTTCTCTCTCTTTTTCTGGGACTAGGGACTCTTCAGGCTTGCCATGTCTAGCCAACATCCAACACTGGCCTTCATCTCATCAGGTCCAAGGTGAGCCTCCCCTCTACTCTACTTGGGGTGCCTATCTGAAATCATGGCCATGTCAGGACATCCTCCTACTACTCTACATCCCTCTGGGGACCTCTATGTCCTTCAGGATCACACATGCCTCTCTGGTGACAACCAGACAGGTCATTGCTGGGATTATGATACTACTATGTCCTTTTTGGACCTCCCTGTGCCTTCTCTGATGATGACAGAGAAGTCATCATTGGGACTACACTACTACTGGTTATGCCTCACTGGAGGGTGATGATTCTCCACTGATTCACAACCCTCCCAACCCCCGGCTCACCTTCCTAATTGGAACACATGGGTAATAATCAATCATTACCTGGCAAAACCACTCCTCTGGGCTGTGCTTAGATACACTGGGGCTAAAACACTCTCAAGCCAAACAGGCTAACATTAAGAGACTTATGTAACTTTTACTACTGAAATGGCAAGTGGGGTAAACACCTTATGTCCAGCTGCAGGAATGCCCTGACCTATCTCAAACATACAAGGCTTCCTAAATTCTTTTGACTCACTTCACAGGTCCTCCTCCTTTATCAGCTTGCCACCGGTGACTCTCTTCTTTCTTGTTTCTCAGAACTGATAGATAAATTACCTCTACTCCCCTATAGCCATAACTCACATGGAGGCTCCATCCTCTCTCTCTCCCCTCCTTCTTCTTCCTCCTCCTCCTTATCCCAAAGGTACTCTCAGAAGACTACACCACTGTGAGCTCCCCCTCCATTATCCTACTCTGCCGACTCCTCTCTCTCCTCTTACCCATCATACTTGATCCTGCAGTCCTCCTAAACTCTCATTTCATTTCCCAAGCAGTACCAAACATTCAGACTAAATTCAAAACATCAGACCTTGGCCCTCACTCCCCTCAAGGAGACCTCTTACATATGGCTTTCCATGTCTTCAATGATAGACAATGACCTTAAAAAGGTTACATTCCAGTTCCCCGGGCTAGAGTAGACTGCACCCATCTACCTTCATTCAACCAGGGGACGCAGGCCCAACAAAAGAGAAGCCAGGCCCGTGCCACCGTGAGGTGAGTTGCAGCTCGACAGGGCAGGTCCTGGAAAAGTTTTGGACCATCGACCCCAGCAGCTGGGTGCTGGCCCAGCCCCCTTAGGTCATTGGACTAAGCTCCAGAGGTTCTGCAGGTTTGGGTGGACCGTGTCCAGCGACATTCTTTCAGCCAGGGAAGCCAGGCCCACCGCGTGAGGGGGGCCAAGGCTACATGAGTCCCAGTGGCAGAGAGTACAGGGGTGATTTCCAGCATATCCAGAGAAACCTTTGGAACATTGCTGGAAACATGGAAACATATGAAAATGACAAAACGAAAGACCAAAAGGCAATCTCAAACCTCCAGCCCTTCTCAAGAAAACCTAGGAGCCATGCACATAGAAAAAAATTACTACACATACACCTGAAATGCATGAAATGATATCAACTGAAATAAAGAAGCAAGTATGGGAAACTATGAGGGAACTCAAATCAGAAATAATCTCCCAGGTAAAAGAAGAAATGATAAAAGTAGTGAAAGAAATACTGAACGCATCCAACGAAGACACAGCTAAAAAATTGGAGGAACAAAGCAAAATGATGGAATCCCTGAATGAACAGTTTAAGAGACAAACAGAATGCATTAAGCAGATTCAAAGAGATATACAAGAAATCAAAAACTCTATTGAAAGTTGCAAAAACTGCAACGAAAGTGAAGATAGAATCTCAGACCTCGAAGATAAGATTGCAGCTAGTGAACAGGAAAGGAAAGATCTTCTAAAAACAACAAGAAATCAAGGAATAATAATTCAACAGCTGCAACATGATGCAAAGAAAAACAACATAAGATTAATAGGGATAAATGAAATATAAGGGGACAACACAAATGATATCAAGAGGCTATTTAGAGAAGTAATAGCTGAAAACTTCGCAAACATGAGTATGGAAACTGACATACAGATTAGCAAAGCATATAGAACTCCAAAAGGCCATAACCAAAACAAAACTACACCCAAACATATAATAATCACCATCCCAGAAATCCAACATAAAAACAAAATGTTAAAAGCTGTTAGAGAGAAAAGACAGATCACCTATAAAGGAAAACCTATCAGAATCACAGAAGACTTCTCAACACAAACAATGAAGTCAAGAAGAGCATGGAAAAAAGTGTTTCAAATCCTAAAGTAAAATGACTTCTAACCCAGACTGATGTATCCTGCAAAACTGTCCTTCAAAATGGATGGAGAAATAAGATACTTCCATGACAAAGAACAGCTCAAGAACTTCATCAGCACCAAACCAACCCTACAAAGAATACTGAAAGATATTCTAGATACACATAGGAAAAAACCACTAAGCAAGATGGACAATTAAACAGAATGGAAAGTTAAGATACAACATCAGAAAGATAACGTGTCAACAATAAACCAATATATAATAGTTATAACCATTAATGTAAATGGGCTCAATTCACCAAATAAAAGAAACAGACTGGCAGAATGGATCAAGAAACAACAATCAACCATATTCTGTCTACAAGAAACCCATCTAACCCAAAAGGAAACTCATAGACTGAAAGGCAAAGGATGGAAAACAATACTCCATGACACAGGAACTCAAAAAAAAAGTGGGGGTAGCTATTCTTTTTGCAGATCATGTGAACTTCAAACCAAGAATGGTCTGAAGAGATAAAGAAGGACATTACATACTAGTTAGGGGAAAACTGCAAGAGTAAGAGATAACAATCTTAAATATATATGCACCAAATTCCAGAGCACCCAACTACACAAAGCAAGTATTAACAGAAATGAAAAATCAAATAGGCAATAAACAATTATAACAGGAGAACTTCACTCATCATTGACACAAAGGGATAGATCAACTAGACAGAAAATCAGCAAAGAAATAACAGAACTGAATCACACCTGTGAACAAATGGATTTAATAGACGTATACGGAGTGTTCCATCCAACAATATCAGAATATACATTCTTTCAGCAGTGCATGGGACACTCTCTAAAATAGACCATACACTAAAGCACAAAACATATTTAAGTAAATGCAAAAGAATTGACATTATCCCATGCATGTTATCGGGTCATAGCACCATGAAACTAGAAATTAATGATAAAAGTAATTGAAATAACCCCACAAACACATGGAAATTAAATAGTACAATCTTGAGCAATCAGTGGGTCACAGAGGAAATTAAAGAAGAAATTAAACAATATCTATAAGCAAATGAAAATACAAATACAACTCAACAGAATTTGTGGGATGCAATGAAAGTAGTCCTCAGAGGAAAATTTATTGCACTGAGTTCCCACATTACGAAAACAGAACAAACACAAATAAGAAATCTGATATTATACTTCAAACATCTTCTAGAAAAAGAAGAGCAAACCAAGACCAAAGCCAAGAGAAGGGAGGAAATTAAAAGATCAGAGCAGAAATTAATGCAATAGAGACTAAGAAAAAAATACAAAGAACTAATGAATCAAAGAGTTGATTCTTTGAAAGAATAAATAAAATTGATAAGCCACAGGTCAACCTAATTAAAAAAAAGGAAAGAAAAGACTCAAGTTCATGCAATACAGAATAAAAAGGAGAAATCACTACCGACCCTGTAGAAATACAGAAGATCATTAACAACCATTTTGAAAACCTCTACTCTCATAGGTTTGATAACACAGAACAAATGGACAGATTCCTAGAAACATACAAACCACCAAAGCTGGATCAAGAAGATGTAAAACTGATGAATAACCCAATTTCTATTAATGAAACTGAAAATGTATTCAAGTCCCTACCAACAAAGAAGAGCCCAGGCCCAGATGGATTCACTGCAGAATTCTATAAGAAATACAAAGAAGACTTAATGCCGACACTCCTCAGACTCTTCAATGAAATTGAAAGGGAAGCAATTCTTCCTAAGTCATTCCTGGAAGCAAAAATCACTCTAGTACCAAAACCTGAGAAAGAACCAACTAAAAAAGAGAATTACAGGCCAATCACCCTAATGAACATAGATGCAAAAATTCTCAATAAAATATTGGCAAACAGGATGCAGCAAATCATCAAGAAGGGTGTACACCATGAACAAGTGGGATTCAGCCCAGGCATGCAGGTATGGTTCAACATATGTAAATCAATAAATGTAATCCACCATATCAATAGAGCCAAAAGCAAGAATCACATGATCATTTCTATAGATTCAGAAAAAGCTTTTGATAAGATCCAACACCCATTCATGATAAGAACTTTACAGAGAATTGGAATAGATGGTCTTTAACTCAATATGATAAAAATCATCTATGACAAACCAACAGCCAGCATCATATTACATGGCCAAAACTGAAAACCTTTACCTTGAAATCAGGCACAAGACAAGGATATGCCTTATCACTGCTCCTATTCAACATAGTACTGGAAATACTAGCCAGAACAATTAGAGAAGAGAGAGAAATAAAAGGAGTAAAGATAGGAAAAGAAGAATTTAAATTATCATTATTTACAGAAGACATGATACTCTATGTAGAAGACCCCCCAAACCTCCATTGTAAGACTCCTATATATAATAAATAAATTCAGCAATGTAGCTGGATACAGTCAGTACTCAAAAATCAATAGCATTCTTATACACTAACAACAAAATCACTGAGAGAGAAATAAGAGATGTCACACCCTTCACACTAGCATCCAAAAAAATGAAATACTTAGGAATTAATCTAACAAAAGATGTGTAAGAATTGTACAGGGAAAAATACCCTGAAAAAAGAAATCGAAGAGGACCTCAGTAAATGGAAATATATCCCTTGTTCATGGATAGGAAAAATAAATATTGTGAAAATGGCCATTCTCCCGAAATTGTTATACAGATTCATTGCAATCCCAATGAAAATACTGCTAACATACCTCACAGATCTAGACAAATCACTCCTAAAATTCATCTGGAACCAGAAGAGACCTAGAATAGCAAAGGCAATTCTAAACAGCAAAGCCACGGCAGGAGGCATCACAGTCCCTGAATTAAAGTTATATTACAAAGCTACCATAATAAAATCAACATGGTATTGGAATAAAAACAGACCTGAAGATCACTGGAATAGACTGGAAGATACAACTACGAATACACTCAGCCACATTAACTTTGATAAAGGGGCCAGGCATGTTCACTGGAAGAACAACAGTCTCTTTAATAAATGGTGATGGAAAAACTGGCTATCCATATGCTAAAAACTAAAATTAGACCAATGCCTGTCACCACGTACTAACCTACAATCTACATGGATCAAAGATCTAAACAGTAAAACAGAAACACTAAATCTGTTGGAAGACAAAGTAGGTAAAAATCTTTAAGACATAGGGGTTGGTAGAGAATTCATGAACAAGAACCAAACTACATGGGGAATACTTCCCAGAATCAATAACTGGGATCACGTCTTATTAAAGAGCTTATGCATGTTGAAAGAAATCTCCAGCAGAGTGAAAGAAAACCCACAAACTGGGAAAAAATCTTAGTGAACTGTCCCTCACACAAAGGACTTCTGTCCAGAATATATAAAGAATTTTAAAAAATCAGACCCCCAACATTCAAAGACCTACACACAGTTCTCAGATAAAGAAATACAAATGGCAAATAAATTCATGAAAAAATGTTCATCATCATTTGTCATTAGAGAAATGCAAATGAAAACCACACTGAGATTCCATCTCACTCCAGAAAGAATGGCCAGGATCAAGAAAACCACCAATAACAAATGCTGGAGAGGCTGTGGGGAAAAAGGAACTCTTCTGCACTGTTGGTGGGAGTGTCGACTGGTGCAACCACTGTGGAGGTCAGTCTGGAGATTCCTCAAAAAGCTGGGTTTGGAAGTCCCATTTAACCCAGCTATTCCACTCCTAGGTATATTCCCAGAAGAAATGAAAACATCTTACCATAGTGATATATGTGCACCCGTGTTTATAGTGGCACAATTTGTAATAGCCAGATATGGAAAAAACCTAAGTGCCCATCAACCAAGGAATGGATTAAAAAATTGTGGTACTTTTATATAATGGAGTACTACTCAGCTATAAAGAATGATCACATTGAGATATTTATAAATAAAGGGATGCAACTTGAATCCATAAATCAATAAATAAATCAAAC
This sequence comes from Hydrochoerus hydrochaeris, assembly GCA_004027455.1. Lineage (NCBI taxonomy): Eukaryota > Metazoa > Chordata > Mammalia > Rodentia > Hydrochaeridae > Hydrochoerus > Hydrochoerus hydrochaeris. Next base: position 56,309 of record PVLA01004416.1, read on the forward strand.
TCACATGTATAAATACTGTATAGTCTCCCTAGTGTAAGAAATAGTAAGAATACAGAAGATTTTATGGTAATCATGGTTCACCATTATATTGCTTTGAAGTCTTATGTTTTCATTTATTGGTTGGAGTGGTTTTATTCTGCTTTGTTTGATCTTAATATATGTGATGGTATGAATAGTTACTTTGAAGAAAAGACAATATGGTAGCCATTGTTGATTTGATACATCTTTCTCTGAAGTCCTACCATGCTCTGGTTTTTCTCTTACCATTGGTTCTATCATGTTGTGTCTTATTGGATTTTAATACGTATGAGAGCATAAACAATTTTTTTCTGGAAAATGAGATAATATAGTAGCCATTGTCCATCTTTGGTTATTTGGTTTAGAATGCCTTGCAATACTTTCATTCTCTTGAGTGGTTTTATTCTATTTTGTTATGTTGGACATTATTGTGTATAAAGCTAAGCTCAACTATTTCAAAGAAAGAGACATTATGATAGCTACGGTTAATATCCAATTGTCTTGTTGTGAAGTGCTGTGTTGCTTACATTGTTCTGTTCCAATCTGCTTAGATCTGTCCCCTTTTGTTTTATTCTCTTTAAAATAAAAAATTTTTTAAAAAGGTTAGATTACAGGATGGTCATAAATAAGGTTACATTCCAGGCTAAAATGCTATGGCCAATTTATGGCCAAGGAAGCTACAGCTGCAGTGAGTGGCGCTCTGGGCTCAAGATAAAACACAGACTGGAGAAAAAAGTCTAAAAACCCGAGCCCCCACCACCACCACCACCATCATCATGCTTCAAGTACAGCAGAGAAACAACACGGGACATGAGCCTGCCCTGCCCTGCAGCCACAACTGGGAACCAGTCCCATCTGCAACCAACAGGGCCTCTGGAAGTGCGACTGCCCTGTTCGCCAGAGAGCGGCTAAGTCATCACTTTCCCCTCCCTCACAGGATAAGACACTGCCACCTCGGATTCATCACTGGCTGACCTGCTAGGCATTGCTGCTGAAAAGGATTCATGGGGCTTGGGGCCATGATCTTACCCGGGTATCTCTCTCAGAGCCCTGAGTCTTGCTGGACATCTCAAGTAAAACCTTCTCTTTCCTTGTTCACATGTAAGCCACCCATAATGTTCTTCTTGAGTTTTAAGACTGATGTTCCAGGTCTGCAGTTTCCGTTATGAGAATTGACAGCCAATTTACATGACCTCTGCAGACAAACCCTACTCCCTGCAGATTCCAAACCCTTTCCTTACACATAGCTGTCTTATTATCCCAACCTGTCCTGTACCTCTTTTTGATAAAAATTCTAATACTGCATAGATGTTCTCCAATTAACTCATTCTTCCTTCCCACATATACATGATTCTTCTCTCTCTACTCCTACTTCTAGCCCCTACAAAACTTTGAGTTCTCCCCAGATCACCTACTCAGCTAAGCCCCTTTCAGCTTATGTACAGTAGACCATTTGTCCTACAAAACTTGCCTTCACCTTCTAATCTTCCTCCCTTAGCTGACTATATTCTGCTTCTCTAGTTCCTCCAGCACCTTCAAAAATATGTACATCTTTGCCTCCCTCAACTCTCTGAGGGACACACACCAGATCCTCCTTTATCTCCAGGAGATTTAATCTATGTTAAAATTCCTAAGTCCACAGGTTCAACTTCGACTCTTCAACCTAAATAAAATGGACCTCACCTCGTATTCTTTGGGACTAGAACTGTAGTAAATGTAGATTCCCATGCTGGTTTCACATCACCCAGATGAAGAGATATCATTTGCTGCCTGGTAATCTTGATCCCAAATACATTAAAGGGACTTTATGGACCTCACTTCCAATAGCTCCCACCCACCTCCGATTAACTCAACACAAACACTAATGCTTTGCTGCCCTACCTGGTTTTGGTTTATATATGGCTCTACACGTCTCCTCTTCCTCACAAGTGCTCTAATACTCCAAACAAATACACCATTCTCCAAAGGCTTACAGTTATCACACTTTTCATATTAATAATCTTACTGTTTACATTCCTCAATTGCCTTAGTCAACATGGTAGGCTTCCTCCCCTGCCTCAATCTATTCCTTCACCTAACCCTACACAAAAGGCCAACCAACCTGTCCCTCAACAGAATAATTTTTGTCTGTGGACATAGGGCCAACACATGTCTTCCCTCCCTATAGCAGGGATCATACACAGTGGCTATAATAATACCACAGGTCACTTTACACACTCATTCACAAACCCTACACCAACATCTACAAGGCTTACCTCATCACACTATCACATGTAGAGTGGCCATAGAACCTACTGTGACTGGGATAAGTATATTTTCTGCCATCAGTCTGGGAGCAAGGAGATTGAAAACTAGCCTCACATACTACTATCAGATATTACATGATTTAAAAACAGTGATAAAATCAGGCTCCCAAAATGTTAATTCACTCCAAGATCAAATAAACTTAATGGTCACAGTAGTTCTCCAACAAGGAAGGATGCTCAGTATTCTCACAGCAGAAAAAGGGGGACAGTATGCCATCTTGGGAGAATGCTGCTACTTGGTCAACCAATCAGGTATAGTAAAAGATCAAGTACAAAAACTCAAAAATTAGCAGCTGATATATGAGGGAGACAATATTTTCCAGGAGCCACCCCTTGGTCTTCAGGGTGGTATTCTCTGAGGTCCTGGACTCCCATTCTGATGCCCATTATGGGTCCCATAATTACCATAGTAATTTTATTACTTGTTGCTCCCTGTGCCTTTAGGCTCCTCATGCTTTATCCAAGCCAGAATACAGGCGTTCACTACCAAAGAAATCCTACTACTGAGCGACATCACTACCTCACAAGCTCAGAAGAAATGGATCCCTCAGTCACATTCCCTTCTATCTTAGGCCCCAATGACACCCCCCTCTCAGCAGGAAGCAGCCAAGAGACTCCACGGTGCCCCATAACACCAAAGAGATGGGAATGTTAGGTCCACCCACCTGAGAGACAGCACAATTATCATGGCAGTGGTTCAAAGCTGTGCCATGATAATGCACACCTCCTTCTTCCCAGAAGCCCCTATGGCTTCTCCCTCCCAAAAGTCTGCCATAGCTCAGGAATGTAAAGATTTTCCCAATCTCCTGCACTCTCACAAAATAAATCAGCTCACATCAGTCCCCAGAGTCCTACCCCATAAGTGGCTATATCAGGCAGAACCTGCCCTTTGTCTGCAGGGAGAACTGCCATAGCCTTCTCTGTGGTGACTCCCTCCGTGCCCTCCCCACTTATTAAACTCTTCTCTTATCTAATTGCCTCTTCTCTTTAATACTCTGTGATGCTCTAGATTGAGTATAAATCATTCAATCAGTAGCCACTGTTGTAACCCTTTTGTCTTGTTTTGAAGTCCTGTATTGCTTCCATTTTTTTATTTTTATTGGTTTTAATCTGTTCAGTTTTGTTTGATTTTATTATGCCTGATGCATATGGGCAGTTATTTCGAAGATAACAAAAGGTATTATGGTAGCCATTATTGATTTCCTTTTATCTTATGTTGAAGCCTTGTATCATGTTCACTGTTTTGTTTTGATTGACAATTGTTTTATTTATGTCTGATGGTATAAGCAACTGCTTTGAAGATAACAAGATGTATTATGGCAGCCACTGTTGTATTCCTACTGTCTTGTTTTGAAGTCCTGTATTGTTTTCATTGTTTTGGTTTTAGTTTGTTTTATTCTGTTCTGTTTTGTTTTATTTTACTGTGCCTGATGGTATAGGAAGTTATTTTGAAGATAGCAAGAGGCATCATGGTAGCCATTGTTGGTTTCCTTTTATCTTGTTTGAAGTCTTATATCACATTCATTGTTTTGTTTTGATTGTCTCTATTCTCTTTCTTCCAGTTTTATTTTCTTCAAAATAAAAAATAAAATAACGTTCTTGAGCTGTATGGTGGTGACAGTCACATAACAATATACATGTCTTAATGCCATTGAACTGTACACTTAAAAAGGGTACAGTGGCACCAGGCATGGTGGTCCATACCTGTACTTGTAGTACTCAGGAGGCTGAGGCAGAAGAATCTTGAATTTGAGACAAGCCTGACTACAGTGAGTTCAAGGCCAGCCTAGACTACATGGCAAGATTCATCTCAAAAAAAAGTAGAATGGTAAATTTCATGTGACATATTTATTTCCCATCATATATATGTATGATATATTACTTTAAGCAAAACATCATTAATAGACTAAATGCAGAAGAAAATATGAGAATCCAGAAGTCTCCTATTAAACCACTCATTAATATAATTTGCAAAAAATGTAATATAATTTCACTCTTCACTCTATGTTTGGCTTTTAAAAAGTTATTTTTTACTGGGCATGGTGGTACACTCCTAAAATCCCAGCACTTGGGAGGTTGAGGCAGGAGGATTTCCATGACTTCAAGGCCAGCCTAAACTACATAGCAAGACCCTGCCTCAAAAAAAAGTTCTTTTTTATCTAAATTGTTTATGTTAATATATAATGACATGTTTTTAATGAATTTGTAAATTTTCTCAGTTTTAATTTCCAATATATTAAAAAGTAATACACTACATATTCTCCCAGGAGTGTTAAGGGGTCCTAAGATCACAGTTTGAGAACCACTTACTAGAGAAACTCAGACCAGGAGTTATGGTCAGAAATGTTCATAAGAGTACCACTTGTAAAACTGGGCAAAATAGTGCATGCCTGAAATCCCAGCACCCAGGAGGCCAAGACAGGAGGATCACTGTGAGTTCAAGGCCAGTCCGGGTTACATGGTGAGTCCAAGTCCACCCTGAACTACATCTGAGCAAGATCTTGTCTCAAAAACACAGAACAGGGGCTGGGGATTTAGCTCAGTGGCATAAGCGCCTGCGAGGTCATGAGTTCAATCCCTGGCACTTCTCCCCCCCAAAAAAAAAGATTACCACCTATAAAAGCAAAAAAAAAAAAAACTTGAAAGAAATCTAGTAGTCTATCTGCCATACTATGGCATATCACTTTTTAAAACTGAAATAAATCTACATGTACTGAAATAAAAATACTTTCAAAATACTAAATAAAAAAACTTGTATAATATGTACAGAATAGTAAATAAAGCAAAACACAATGCATTTTCTATGACAAATAGAAAAACAAAAAGATCTATATGTTACCAGAATACATACCAACCCGTCAACAGCAGTCACTTAGGAGGATCATGGATAATAACCAAAACATACTTTTAGCCCCATCTTTATGTATTATTATTTTTTCATTTTAAAGAATAATACTGGAATAATTAAAAAAGACCAGGACAAAAAAAAGCAACACAGTTGAGCATCTCTGCGTCCAGGCTGTGAAGGCCAATGTATTTGGTGCAATGGCTTTCAAGCTGATGATTCTGGGAAGGTACACAGAGTGTAATCAGGCAACAAAGGCAATGGCTGGCTAAAACAATGGTGGCCACCAGAATGATGAAACTTTCTGGGTCAGACAGCTCCGGCTCCCTTCCTGGAACCCAATACAAGAAATGTCTTTGCAGCCACAGAAAGCTGCTTCTCCCGCTTTGGCAATGGTGGCACTCCCGTGATGACCTTCACCCTGATGCCCACAAACTCTTGTCCAATTCCCTGGTTCCAGATCACCACTCTCCAAGTCCAGACCCAGGACTTCAGCAGCCACAATCAGAAGAGCTCTGGGCTGGCATTGGTGAAAGACCTGTACTGAGACAGGACCTTAAGTGTCAGAGAATCTGAGTGCAGTCCCAGATGATAAGGCATAGAGCTATTCTTAGATGCTGGAAGCATGACCAATAGTAAAGAGTGACTAGGTAGTCAGCAAGTACAATTCCCAAATCACTCTTAGGAGCTCTGGAAAAACCCAGCTGCTTCAGGAGCTTCTGGATGCCTAGCTTTACAAAATTCTCATTGGTCCATTCCAGCCAAGTAGAAGTTTTGCTAAGGTCTATCCCTTGAGGGCATGTGCTTCCCTCCAGTACAACCAACTAAATGCTTGCTCATTACTGACTGATTCATGGGCAGCCAACAAGAAGAGCTGGGTCACTGTAATTCAACCTATTTTACTTATCAAGTCTCTAACTTGGCCCCCATCCTTGTTCTGTCCTTGCCTGGAATTTAAGGTTTGGATCTGAGAGAAATAAGAAAAAAGGAGGGCGAAGCTGGATGATGGTAGCCAAAGAGGCAAAGTTAGACTTCTCAGAGTAAAAAAGGAGGTTGAACTGCCTTATCCTACTTTGAGCTTGGCCTCAAGCAATACCAACCTGAGAAAAGGACCGGTCATTAGAGTGCCTGAGAAAAATACAGCTTTGTCACCAGACTAATCGGTTCACTTTTCCCCCAGTCAGATGGGAAGACCCAGGAGGCCATTAATTAAGAGTGGTGGCTTATGCATATCTAGAAATACTAAGGATCTTCAATTAGCAGCAACAGATACTGCTTCCAAAATGACCAAAATTAAAATGTATGGGGAAACATCTAAAAACTTAACAGTTGGCATCATTACAATGAAATGTACAGTAAATGTAAATTTGAACTATGAAATACCATTTTCATCAAAGAGTTTGGCTAATTATCAATTACTTAATTTTTTACCATTTTTGGCAAGAAGACTTCTTGTGGGAAAGCAATTTCTCCACTTTTACTGGGAAAACAGAAATGCTCATGTGCTGTTAGCAGAAGCCAAAACTATAATCTCTAAGAAGGCATTTTAGCTGTATCTATCAAAATACAAATTGCATGCCCTCTCTGACTCAGCAATAACCTTCTCTCAAAATTTATCCTACAGGGACTGGGGGATGTAGCTCAGTGATACAGCACATAACTAACATGTGTTAAACTCTGGGTTCCATCCCCAGTGCAACAAAAATTGAAACACAGAAGCAAGATTATATGTAGCATTATTTATAATAGTGAATGATTGAAGGTGTATTTCCATCCTTGGGTGACTCACTAAATTGTGATACTATTATACTATAAAATGTTATGTAGGGCAGGGGATATAGCACAGTGGCACAAGTGCCTGCCTGGTAAGTGCAAGGTCCTGAATTTGATTCCTGCTACCAAAAAAAAATGTTATACAGCCACATGTGGTGGTGCACACCTGTAACCCCAGCACTCAGGAGGCTGAGGGATGAGGATCATCACAGAGTTCAAGGCCATCCTGGGCTACACAGGGAGAATGTCTCAAACAATAACATAACATAACAGCATAGCATAACATAACATGTTATACAGCCATTTTTAAATGAATATCCTTGTGTTAATGCAAAAAGTACATAATATGTTGCACAGTGAAAAAGTTGTAAAATACAACATGTAATAACCCATTTTGTTTTTTAAAACTATATACATGTATGTGGGTATTCCTATATATATATGTGAGTAATAAATGTGTACACACACAGAAAAAGGTCTCAGAAGATATACCAAACTAAAAGCTACTTTTAGTGAATGGGAGTAAGAACAAAGGTTAAGAAGAAAATTTTCATTTTTACTTTACATATTTGTTGTTTGAATTTTGTCAGCTTCTGTTTTTAAGTTTTTATCACAATAAAATATTTTAACAAAATAAGCACATTTATAATCAGATCATGAAGTTAAAATTTATATATAGATTAATTATATATATATATATATATATATATATATATATATATTATGAATAACCCTATTTAGGTAAAAGGTGACTATTGAAAATTTTCAGCTAAAAAACCAAAGATAAATTTAGGACAATTTTGTAAACCAAATTAACAGTTTCAGTGGGGGCACTCATGACTGGATACAAGGGGTTGTGAGCAAACAAAATGCAAACAGGGTAAATGAGTCATTCACTTCTGGAAGATAAAACTATGCTACATAAAACTCCATGATATTCAGGGGGAAAAAAGTTTTCACTTTTTGTATAGTATCACTCCCAGAGTTTATTGAACTCCTAGGCAAGGATGGCAACCATAAAATCAGAGCTTGGGAGCAGTTCAGTAATGGGGATTGAACCTAGAACCCTTGCACCAAACTACATCCCCAGCCATTTTTTGTTTTTTATTTTCAGACAGGATCTGGCCACTAAATCTCTAAATTGCCCAGGTTTGGCTCAAATTTGCAATCCTCCTGCTTCAGCCTCTCAGAGCACTGGGATTATAGGCATGGATATAGGTCAGTGATAAAAGTATGTGCTTAGTATGCATGAGCCCCTAGATTCAATCCCCAGCATCAAGAAAAAAATACTTCAGAGACCATTTAATCAAATCTCATTTTATATTTGCACAAACAGGCCTGAAGTGGTAAAGGAGTCTGCTTAAAGTCCTATAGCCAACTACAGAAGTCAGATTTCTATTCCAGCCCCAAATACTTCCTTTCAGATCTTCCCAAATCTTCAGTCATGACATAAGATATTTTTCAGCGTTATGAATATTAGCTACTCCTATATTTAAACTTTAGAAAATACATGAAAAATTTAAAATGTATATGCCTCCATTAGTGCTGATGTTGAATGAAAAGTTGACTTATTTAGACAAGAAAAGTATTACTGGCCAGGTATGATGGTACATTCCTGTAATCCCAGCACTCAGGAGGCTGAGGCAGGAGGATTACTGCAAGTTCCGAGGCCAGCCTGGGCTACAAAGTGAGTTCAACGCCAGCCTGAAGTGCATAGTGAGACCCTGTCTCAGAAAGACAAAAAAGAAGAGGAAGAGGAAGAGAAGGAGGAGGGGGAGGAAAAGAAAGAGGAGGAGGAAGAAGAGAAAGAAGAGGACGAGGAGGGGGTAAGAGGTGGAGAGGGAGGGGGAGGAGGAAGAGGAGAAAGAAGAAAAAGAAGAAGAGGAGGAGGAAGAGGAGGATGAGGAGGATGAGGAGAAAAAGAAAAAAGAATTATTGGAGCCAGGTGTGGTAGAGCATACCTGTAATCTCAGAACTCTGGGAAGCTGAGGCAAGAGAATTATTAAGTTCCAGCCAAGATTAGGTGACTTACTAAAATCCTGTCTCAGAATACAGCAGGCATCTATGGCCATACCAACCTGAATGCACTTGATCTCTGAAAGGTTCTTACCCTAATATAAATTACTGTACAATTATGGCAGTGGTCTAACATGGCAGAAAGCCAAAGTGGTAATGCTTACCACTTCCTGCTTCTTCTTCAGCCTTAATTGCAATGCCCCTTCCTGTTTGCATGCACAGAGAATTCCAACTGGTCCCTCACGTCATCAATATCCACCCCATGTGCCACTTCCGATCAGAGGTCATATAACCCTCTGCTTCTCTGTATCCGGTCAAAGGAGTCAGCCCAACCACCATGGGTTGTTTGCTCCTTTCTGTGTCCTCAATAAACCTGTTCATTTTGCACTTTTTGCTTCTCTATTGTGCCAGAATACTCTAACAATCTCAAAATAAAAAGGACAGGGAATGTAGGCTAGTGCAAAGGCCCTAGGTTCATAACATTTTCTTGAAAATGCATTAAATTTCTGTGAATTTAACTGTATTTAACTTTTTAGGAACTAGTTTTCTCCTAAATTCTAAATGATCTTCAATGCACAGTGCCTCTTAACCTTTTATCTTCAGTTTCTCTAGATTAAGTAATTGATGACCTATATACACTTAAAATCACCACAGCAACCACCTATTTAAAGGGAGCCTGCATTACAAAGGGAGCCTGTGATTTCAAGAACCATTTTGTGATATGGATAATTACCCCCTATTTTTTCTGTTTGTAAGGAATGAGTTCTCTAACCTTTGAAAGCACAGACTAGATAGATACAAAGAGACAGAGCAGCAGAAAGACAAAATAAATTAAGCTGGATGTGGAAAGCATACACCTATAATCCTGGCTACTTGGGAGGCAGAGGTAGAAGGATTACATATTTGAGACCAGCCTGGGCAACATAGTGAAACTTTCATCCCAAAATGAATTTAATTGAATTGAAAAAATGTTTTGCATAAGAAAAAAAAGAAAGGAAGGGTGGTGGATTATGTGGAAGGGAATAGCAGAGAACCACAAGCTAATTTCGTCAAAAAGAGTTTGTATTTTAAAAGCAAGCTTGAAGACTGAAGCAGAAGGATTACTGTGAGTTTGGAGCCAACCTGGGCTACATAATGCATTCAAGGCCAAGGTGAACTACATAGTAAGACTCTGTCTCAAAAACCCAAAAAAGAGGATCCAAGATGACCGACTAAGTAGTGGCACACTAAGAGAGCCTCTCTGAAAAAAAACCAACTCAGACGCTGGAATCTGACAACATGGAGAAAGCCAGACAAAAGGAGAGGAATTCTCACGACCCAGGAAGAAACTGAGGAAAAAGAAAAAAGAAAGAAAGAAGAAGAAGCGTGGACGGAGGGCTGGAGCTGGGCAAGCCCTAGTCGCTGTACCGGCACCTACACTGAAGGTGGCAAGATTCAATAGGATACCCATTCTAGTTTGGTTATTAACTGCCTTTGAAGTCCTATAATGTCTCCAAAGTTTAGATTTTATTAATAGTGTAACACAATGCTAAGTTTAATTATACTATGTTTGACAATATAGACAATTTTACTGAAAACAACAAAAGATATCATAGTAACTACAGTAGATCACCTAGTATCGTGGTTTTATATGTCCTTTTCATTACGTGTTTCTCTAGGAATTTGTATTTTTGACTTGTTTTCATTTGTTTCTCCCTCTAATACAGAAAGGCTAGGTATACATGTAGAGACTTATACATGTGTAGAACTTCTAAGTAGTTTATGAGAATGCATTATAGTTATTGTAAAGAAAAAAAAGAATGGAAAAGAAAGTATTCTAAAGGATATAACTGCATGTATGTGTGGGATTGATAACCATGTTACTAAAGTTTTTGTTGAATGGATGAACAAAACTGATTGTAGTCTCACTGTTTGGATGTCCACTTTGTAGGTTTTACTTTTGTAACTTGAACAAATACTTCTGGGAGGAAAATATGTAATTGTCAACTAGTGATTTCTTACTGGTTACTATTTTTGGTTTTTTTGTTTTGTTTTGTTTTTGAGATTTTGTATTATTTCTACCCTCTTTCTGTTTCAAATTTTTTTCTTTAAATAAAAAAAACAAAATATTAAAGAATAAAATGTAAATTTGAATACTATCATGTGTAAATGAAATAACACCCACGTAACATGTAGGCTTGAATTAAAGTGATATTCATCTTTAGACTCCATGACTTAGGCATATGGAAAGACCTTGGAGAGATTTCATAATAAAAATAAAAGGGTTAAAAAACAATCCAAATGAAGAAAAATTAGAACTATTATTGTATCTAAGAAAAGATATGTTCTCAAGAATATGAAGAGAAGTCCAATTCAGTGACCAGTTAGTCTACATTTCCACTGCAGAGAGTAATTTTACTTAAGTGATTACAGCATGTATTTCAACATAGATGTGTCTTACCTGGAATACCTATCAAATAAAAACTCCAAAGAATTATGAATGTTATTCACCTTTCCCACCTTACTAACTCAACTCCATCTCAAAGAGTAGGTCAAAAAGTAGATAAGGCACCTTTGGAAAATGAAGCTTTAAACTCCTTTTAGTTCTAGGTATGTTGTTGGGCTCTGTCTCCCAGATCCCATTGTAAGGTTAAGCCCTTTCTGTGCTGTGGAGAAAGGGAACTCAAAAGTAGTCAACACCAAGAAACATAGGTAAAGTTAAATTTCTTAGAAAATGATGCTTTGCTTCAGTGTGCATGGGTAAGAGGGTTTGGATTTAGGGACATTGTAGGATCTAGTTACCATGCTAAAATCACCAATTTGACTCCAAAGAGAGAGAATTTACCTGACCTGGTATTTAAAACAGAAAAAAAGCAAAGGGGGTCAGAGATTTAGCTCAGTGGCATAAGCACCTGCCTGGTAAGCACAAGGTCATAAGCTCAATCACTGGTACAGAAAAAAGAAAAAAAAAATTAAAAACCAGAAAAAGGAATACTGGACTGTTAACCAGGTGTGCCTGAACCTGTCATCTTCTTTGTCTCCAACATTTTATTGTCTCATACAGTATAGAAATCTCTTGAACTAAAGTCTAAGGTCTATGAAGAAATCTGATCATATTTTACTTGTACAACCATCACCCCATTCCACCCCCAACCCAGTTTTCAGCAAAGGGCTGGACATACACAAGACTATTAAATAACACTTTTTAAATTAATGTGAAAAATGGAGGAGTGGTAAGTAGCAGAAAAAAGAGCCCCTCTGACAGTCACCATCCAGACACTGGACTACAGCAACATGAGGAAAACAAGAAGGAAGGAAGTGGGTCTCCTGGACCCAGGAAGAATATGAAGTGCGAATTAAAGCCCACAGAGAGAGTAAAAAGAAAAACTTCAACAAAAAGAAAGTGGTAACCAGAGGTGCCTTTGCCCTGAGATGGGACTCACTGCGCAAGAAGAGGTGTTGGAACCTGGGGATGCACTGTCACAGTGACTGTGACTGCTGGCGACCCTGGAAGCCTCTGCAGAAAGATGCAGCAGTAGAAGGGAGTGGCAGACATGGAGGACTGCACTGGCTGGCAATGAGTACAAAAGACTCACTCCTCCCATGGGAGAGAGCAATTACCTGAGAGCCATTTTAGAGTCAGGCTAGATGAGCCTAGAATCCAGAACTGCTGCCAGCTTCCACTAGCAGCTCCTAGCTGGGTATAGACCCATGGAAATTTCTTGGACTGCAGTGATCCCAATGAGTCTGGTCTCAGGGAAGGCCTGCTAAGGTCATCTACTATTCCACCATAAAGCAATTGCTGCTTTGCTGAGATAGAGTGTCAGAATTTGGGACTCTGTCTCCATAGGCTGTCTTCTAGTGAAACCAGAGAGAATCCTGGAAGTGGACTGTTTATTTTTCTTTTTCGTTTTTTTAATTTTTTTTCTCTTTCTCCTTCATTGTTTATATATGAGTGTAAAAGTGGTTCCTAACTTCTTTGTGAGTGTGGTTCTGTTCTGTTCTTACTTTTATCACTTCCATCTCTCTTTTCCTTCAGTCTTCTGCACCAGTTTCCCCAAATTGGCATGATTAACCTTTGTCCTCCAACCTTACTTCTAATCTCTTTCTCTTCCTCCATTTCTATTTTCTCCTTAATCCATTTTAAATTTTAACCTTCAAGGGCAAAAGTGGTACATCATGGACTTATATACTACATATAATTATCTGATTCATTTTACTTTTTGTTATATAATCACAAATCTAGTTCACATGGTTAAAAGTTGTAAATTAAGAGTTAGCTCAGTTTGTTGTTTTCTAGTTTGTGTTGATTGCTACTGGTACCACTATAGCCAAAATTGACATAACTGCTCTAAGCAGCTATTGGTCTTGATAATCCATGATGGAGATTAACTAAGGGTCACAGAAAATACAGTGGTACAGTGCCAAAGAACCAGGGACTAGGCCAAACAAGCAACAACTTTTAACGAACTGAAGAGATAAGATCTTCCAACAGACTCAAAACCCAAAAACCAGCTATACCTGGAAGATACCTCAGAGAAGTAATCATCACCTAAGGGTCCTAAGTACTACCAATAAAGCAACCCACCATAGGCAACTGACAAGCATCACCCTGGAAATTAAACTAAAAAAAGAAAAGAAAATGAGAAAACACTTAAGCAAAATACAACCTCAGACATCCAGTTCACCAAAGGCAAATCCAAGGGGCAATGAGCCAGAGCAATCTGAAAGCACCCCACCAGGTCTCTCTGAAGTAGAAATAACAAAGCAATTGAATGAGGCTCTGCAAAAAATAACATCAGAAATAATCTATCAGATTAACTACAGAAATCACCAAAAAATATACCATGCTTAGCAATATTAGAGCAGACACAGATAAAAAAAAATAGATGAGCTTTTAGCAAGTTATGGAAGCTCAGCATAGAAAAGAAATGGAATCCATAAAGCAGATTCAAGCAGATATCCAGGAGAATAAAAACTCCATTGAAAGTATTTCAAGCCGATTAGGACAATGTGAGGACAGGATCTCACATATTGAAGACAGGTTTGCAGTTAGTGATCAGGAAAAGAAATATTTCCCAAAAATAACAGGGACCATAAGAAATCAATCCAGCAGCTGCTAGATAAGACAAAAAAGAATTAACTTAAGATTAACTGAAGTTGGCCCAGAGATATAGCTAAGTGGCACACATCCTCCCTGGCAAGCACAAGGTCATAAGCTTGATTCCAGCACCAAAAAAAATTAATTGGAGTGAATTAGCAAGCAAGAGATACCACAAATGACATTAAAAATGTTCACAAACATCATGTTGGAAAACTTTTCTGGCAGAGAAAAAGAATTTGACATAAAAATAAGTGAGGGATTGGAAGAAGACAAGATGGCCAATCAGTGAGCAACAAAATACAGAGCCTCCCAGGAGAAACAACTCATACGCCAGAATAAAACACCCTTGAGAGACCCAGACAGAGTGAGATGGATCCTCTTGACACAGGAAGAAATTAAAACGTAAAAAAGCTCGGCAAATACTTTGGGACTACAACTGAAACAGCTAAAAACTATGGGACACAGTGTTTTCACGATGACCTGCCAAGTTTGTGCCGGCTTGAATCTGCACTGGCAGGCAGAGCCACCCAAACTCATTCCAACCACCACTCACAGGAATCACTGCAGTGCTGAAGTCGGGGATTGGTAAGCCCAACAGAGAGCGGACCTGGCGAAGGGACCTTCATTAATCCACAGTCCGTGCTGGGAATGAGACCCCCCTCCACGGGAAGGGCATCACCAAATGGGCAACATGTTGGAATCAGGTAGGAGGAGCCTGAAATGGGAATGACAGTGACTTCAGTTGGTTGTTCCCTCCCCAGAGCAGATTCTTGCGATTTGCTTGGAATGGGCCACACCCCTGGCCGAGACCCAATGAGCCGCCCCAAATCTATACCCTGTGCCTAGCAAGCACTAAATGGGTGAAGGCACCTGAAGTATGGCTTGCCCGGTGGGGAGGGACAGGCAAATACAGCCGCTGCTTATACCTCAGTGACAAGAGCAGGCAGGAGAGGGCAGAGTTCCCTCGCCAGCATGCTTCGGAGGAAACGTTGCCAACAGGGAAAGGGGCTGGGACCTGCACTGTAACCTGTGTGGAGGAAGCCAGGGCCATGACAGGAGAGAGAGGCAGGAGGAGGCCCCCATCCCAGAACCCTGAGAGCACTGATCCAGCAGAAGGAAAAACAAGGGAGACTGAGGACAGCAAACACGCAACATCAGACATGGCTTCAGTGGACATTAAGAGATATCTTCGGGACCTTGTAGACAAGCTCAAAACTGAAATATTAAAGCAGGTAAAGCAGGATATGAGTACAGTAATAAAAGAAATGCTCTCAGAAAGCATCTTTCAGGATGATACAGACAGAAGAAGGGAGGAACACAAAAAAAGGAGAGAAACATTCAATAAAGAATATAAAGAAAATATAAAATACATGAAGCAGATTCAAAGAGACTACCAGGAAATTAAAAACTCCATTGAAAGCTCACAAAACGCCTTAAAAGAAACTAAGGACAGACTATCAAAACTAGAAGACAAGTTTGCAATGTGTGATCATGAAAGGAAAGATTTCTTAAAAATAACAAGGAAACAGGCAGTAACAATACAAAGGCTAGAAGATGACAAGAGAATCTACAATTTAAGAATAACAAATGTGAACAAAGAAGCAGGAATACATACAGGTGAATTACAAAGGCTATTCATGGAAATAATTAAGGAAAACTTCCCAAGCATGGGAAAAGAAAATGACATTCACTTGTGTGAGGCATACAGAACTCCAGCCACCTACAACCAAAACAGAGCTACACCCAGACACATAATAATCAAGATACCAGAAATTCAATATAAAAACAGAATATTGAAAGCCATCAGAGAAAAGAAACAGATTACCTATAAAGGTAAGCCCATCAGAATCATGGCTGACTTCTTGACACAGACCATCAGATCAAGAAGTGCTTGGAGCACAGTCTTCCAAGTCCTGAAGGAAGGTGGCCGCCAGCCCAGATTAATGTACCCTGCAAAACTGTCACTAGAAATTAATGGAGAAACAAGATCCTTCCATGACAAAGAGGAACTGGGCGAGTTTGTGACCACCAATTCAACCCTGCAGAGAATGCTGAAGGACATTCTAGAGAGAGAAAAAAAAATACCAGGATTTTAGGAACAGAGGCAGAAAGACCTCAATGAGTGGGGCAGGCAGTAGAATGAAGGAGAAAACTAAACAAAGGCAGAAAAATAGCACAGCAGAAATGAGGCAGACAAGGATAACTAGAAACTCTAACATAGATGGCCTTGATACACTATATTGTTAATAGTGCACCAGGATTTAAAACCCACATTACTCACACTGCTCTGCTTAGATGTATTATATTCTGTTCCAGTCATTCTACCAGTACCAGATTTGAGGGCACAAACAGTAATCCTGAAAATAACAGGATATAGTATGGTAATCATCCTTAATTTCCTATTAACTTAATCTAAAGCTCTGTAAAACCTACACTGTTTTACGATGACTGATCGTAATTGAATCTAGTTTGTTGGATCACTGTTTCGTATTGATAGATTTTATACAAACCTGTTATGATTGATAGCATCAAGTGTGAGAGTATAGGCAAGATCCACTAGAATATCCACTCTGGTTTGATTATTACCTGTCTTTGAAGTTTTATACTGTCTACAATGTTTTATTTTACTAATATTGTTATTTATTGCTATACTCAATTATACTGCTATATTCAATTATGCCTGATGATATAGACATTCTATTGAAGATAATAAGAAACAAAACAGTAATCATTGCAGATCACCTTGTACTTTTGTTTTTATACAACTTTTTGTTTTCATGTTTTTATAGGAATTTTTTTGTTTTGTCTTTCTAAGTTTTATTTTTCCCTCTAATACTGAAATGATAGAAATATATGTAGAGATTCATGCATTCATAGCTATTTGCACTCTCACTGTTTGACTATCTACTTTCTATGCTTTAATTTTGTAACTTGTACAACTATTTCTAAGAGGATAATATGTAATTTATTAACTAGTGATTTCTTATTTTTTATTTTATTTTGGAATTCCGTATTATCTCTACCCTTTACATGCTTTTGTTTCTCTTTAAATAAATTTTAAAAAATTTAAAAAATAAGTGAGGCATATAGAACTCCAATTAGCAATGATCAAAAAAAATCTATAGCCAGGCATATCATAGTCAAGATTCCAGAAATTCAACACAACAATAGAATCCTAAAAGCTGCTAGAGGAAAAAAATCACCTATAAAGGAAAGCCTGTCAGAATCACAGCTGACTTTTCAGCACATACTCTCAGGTCAAGAACTTGGAGTGAAGTACTCCAAGTTCTAAAGGAAAACAACTTTCAACCCAGATTAATATATCCTGCAAAATTATCTTTCAAAATTGATGGAGAAATAAGATACTTCCATGACAAAGAACATCTGAGGAAATTTATGACCACCAAACCAGTACTCCAAAATGTCTTGAAGGACATTCTACAAAGAGATAATGAGGACTACAGCTCCATGAGCCCCAACAGAAGGGATCCACCAGGAAAGGCAAACAATCAGAGAGGAAAAAAGAGGAAGCCAACAACAGGAAAATAACATGACAAGGATAAGTCAATATATATTAGTTTTAACCATCGATAGTAAGGGTCTCAATTCACCAGTCAAAAGATGCAAACTGGGAGAATGGATCAAGAAGCAAGAGTCAACAATATGCTTCATACCACAACACATTTAATTCAAAAATAAATTCACAGACTGAAAGTCAAAGGATGAAAAACCATACTCCATGTGACAGAAACCCAGAAAAAAGCAAGGATAGCTATTCTATTTGCAGACAAAATGAATTTCAAGCTGAGACTGATTAAGAGAGATAAAGAAGGTCACTATATCCTTGCAAAGGGAGCAATCCAAGAGAAAGAGATAACAATCATAAACATATATGCAACAAATACCAGTATGCCAAACTATGTAAAACAATTATTAATGGATGTGAAAATCAAATAAGCCATAATACAAGAATATTGGGAGATCTCAAACACACCACTGTCACAAAATGCTGGATCAACTAGACAAAAAATCAATAATGAAATATTACAACTAAATAAAACTTCTGAGCAAATGGACTTAGAGGATGTTTACACAGTGTCACACCCCATGACATCAGAATATACATTCTTCTCAGCCATACACATGATATTCTCCAAAACAGACCACATACCCTGCCTGACAAGTGCGAGTTCATGAATTGGATCCCCAGTGCCAAAAAATATATGTATCATACACTGACTCATAGAACATCCTTAAGTAAATGCAAAGGAATTGATATTATCCCATACATATTATCAGACCACAGTGCAATGAAATTGGAAATCCATGCCAAAGGAAACCATAAGAACTTCATAAACACATGAAAATTAAATACCACCCTACTGAACAGCCAATGGGTCACAGATGAAATTAAAGAAGAAATTAGACAGCTTTTATAGTTGAATAATAATGACAATACAACATATCAGGACTTGTGGGACACAATGAAAACAGTCGTCAGAAGGAAATTCATAAAATACCCATAACAGGAAAAGAGCAAGCACATATAAACAACTTAATATTGAACCTCAAACTTCTAGAAAGGAAGAGCAGGCTAAACCAAAAGTTCATACAAGTGACAAAATTATAAATATCATAGCAGAAATTAATACACTGGAGTCTAATAAACAATACAAAGAATCAATGAGTCAAAGAGTTGGTTCTCTGAAAGATTAAATAAAATTGAAAAACCCTTAGCCAAACTTATCCAAAAAAGGAAAGAAAAGACTCAAATCCACACAATTAGGAATGAAAAGGGCAAAATCAAAACAGACCCTGCAGAAATCCAAAACACCATCTCTACCTCCTTTAAAAACTTGTATTCTAACAAGATGGAAAATACAGAAGAAAAGTACACATACATATGAATTATCAAAGCTGAATCAAGAAGATATAAAAATCCTAAATAACCCAATATCGATAAATGAAATTAAAGATATAATTAAAAACCTATCGACAAAGAAATGCCTAGGTCCTGACGGATTCACTGCTCAATTCTACATGAAATTTAGAGAAGATCTAACACCAATACTTCTCAAACTCTTTAATGAAATTGAATGGAAAGTAATACTTCCAAATTGATTCATGGAAGCAAGCATTACCCTGATACCAAAACCAGAGAAAAACCCAACTAAGAAAGAGAATTTAGGCCAATCTCCCTTAATGAACATTGATGCAAAAATCCTCAGTAAGATACTGGCCACCATAATGCAGCAAATCATCAAGAAGATTGGACATCGTGATCAAGTGGGATTCATCCCAGGGATGCAGGGATGGTTTGACATACATAAATTCATAAGTGTAATGCACCGTATTAACAGAGCCAAGGACAAAAATCATATGATCATTTCAATAGATGCATAAAAAGCTTTTGACAAAGTCCAGCACCCATTCATGATAAAAAAAATCCTACAAAAATACTGGAATAGATGTTCTTTATCACAATCTGATAAAAGCCATCTATGACAAACCAACAGCTAACATCATACTAAATGGACAAAACCTGAAAGCTTTCACTCTAAAATCAGGAACAAGAAAAGAATATCCACTGTATCCACTCCACCAAGAGAGTAAAGACAATATACAACATGGGAGAAATTGTTTGCCAGCTGTTCCTCAAAGGATTACTATCAAGAACATATAAAGAACTGAAAAAAAATCAGTTGTCCCAGATTTAAAGTTGTCCCAATACAAAAATGTGCATCTGACATGAATGAATAAAGTTTCCAGAATCCTGGAAACTTTAGCTGGAGCAACTGACAAAAGAAAAAAATGAAAGGAAGATAGGAAATAAGAAGTTAAACTATCGTTATTTGCAGAAGACATGATACTCTACTTAGAACACGCCAGAAATAAGCAAATTTAGTAAGGTAGCTGGTTACAAAGTCAATAGTCAAAAATCAATAGCCTTCCTATATATGAATAACAAACTCACTAAGAGAGAAATCAAGGAAACAATACCTTTTACAATAGAATTCAAAAAAAATGAAATACCAGGCCAAGGATTTAGCTCAGTAGCATAAGCTCCTGCCTGGCAAGCGCAAGGTCATGAGTTTGATCCCTGGCACCAAAAGAAAAAAAAAAAGAAATACTTAGGAATCAATATAACAAAGGAAGTAAAAGACTTCTACATTGAAAACTACAGTACTCTGAAAAAGGAGATTGAAGAGGATATTAGAAAATGAGGAGATATCCCATGCTCTCGGGTAGGAAGAACTGATATAATGAAAATGGCCATAATTCCAAAAAATGTAATACAGATTCATTGCAATCCCAATCAAAATTCCAACAGTATCTCTGACAGAATTAGAGAAAACAATCCTAAAATTCATCTGGAACTAGAAGAGACCTACCTAGAATAGCAAAGGCAATCCTGGACAACAAAGACAAGACTGGGGACATCACAATCCCTGACTTGAAATTATACTACAAATCTACTGTGATACAAACAGTGCGGAACTGGCAAAAAAATCAGACCCAAAGATCAATGAAACAGTTAGAAGATGCAGAAACAACTAAAGACACACTAAGCCACCTTATCTTTGACAAAGGTATCAAACACATTCACTGGAAGAAAGACAGCCTCTCTAATAAATAGCACTGGAAAAACTGGCTCTACACATGCTGAAGATTAAAACTGGACCCATATCTTTCGCCATGTACTAAGCTAAAATCAGAATGGATCAAAGATCTTAATATTAAAACAGAAACATTATATCTGCTGGAAGATAGAGTAAGTAAAACTCTTGAAGACACTGGTATAGGCGAAGACTTTATGAATAAAACCCTAATTGCACAGAAACTACCACAAAGAATCAAGTGTGATCTCACTCTACTAAAAAGCTTTTGCATAGCAAGAGAAACCACCAAGAGAGTGAAGACAATATACAACATGGGAGAAAAGGTTTCCCAGCTGTTCCTCAAAGGATTAATATCACGAACATATAAAGAACTGAAAAAAAAAATCAGTCGTCCCAGATTTAAAGACCCAATACAAAAATGCGCATCTGAGATAAATACATATTTCTCAGATAAAGAAATACAAACAAGTAAATATGTGAATAAATGTTCAACATCAATGATCATTCGAGAGATGCAAATTATAACAACACTGAGATTCCACCAGAAAAAAATGGCTATTATCAAGAACTCAAGCAATAACAAATGCTAGAGGGGCTGTGAGGGAAAAGGAACCCATCACCACTATAGGTGGGAATGCAGACTGCTGCAACCACTGTGGAAATCAATGTGGAGATTCCTCAAAAAAAACTGACTTGAGGTCCCATTTGACTCAGGTATTCCCATTCTGTGTATCTTCCCCAAAGAATTAAAAACATCATACCACAGACATGTATGTACATCCATATATACAGCAGCACAGTTTGTAACAGACAGATCTTGGAAACAATCTAGATGCCCATCAACTGAGGAATGGAAAAAAAAAAGATGTGGTATTTCTATATAATGGAATACTACTCAGCCATAAATGATAAACTGGAGACTTTTATAGGTAAATGGATGCATCTTGAGAACATACTCATTAGTGAGATAAGACACACATATGTAATCATTGTATTGTTACATAAGTGTGAGAAACTGAAAGAGAAAACATATGTATATATATGTGCATGTGTGTGTGTATAAAAATATTAGTTAAGATAGTTATACTATTGATTTGTCTGAGTTCACTAAAGAGAAGATTTGTGTTGGTATTTTTCAGACAACTTAATGCAGATATCTTGTGCTCTGGGTGAATGATTTAGTGATGACAATGTGCTATGTATGTACCATTGTTGCCCCGATCAACGTTTTGAAATTTTGCTGTATTTTTTTCTTTTTCTATTTTTATCCTTGAAATAAAATGGATTTTTATTGGATTGGACAAAAATTGTCCTATGCACAAGATTTTAAAACTTTATTTTACAGCTGTTTTTTCTACTCACCAGTTCATTCTCTAATACTGCTGCCTTTACTCTCCCTTTATCAGAGCCAAATGCCTATTCTTCCCTATCCTCTCAGATATTTTTAGTCATTTCATTCTTCAATCAACAAAAATCTCTTAACCTTCTTCAAGACATTATGGTGGCCATTGCTGATTTCCTATTATCTTGTTTTGAAGTCTATTCCTGTTTTGATTGGTTCTATCCTGTTGTTTTATTTGATTTTATTATGTGTGATAGTATAGACAAATTTTTTGAGGAAAGTAAGATATGATAGTAACCACTGTTATCTTGTTGAAGTCCTGTAATGCTTTCATTCTTTTGAATGGTTTTACACTATTTTGTTATGTTTGATATTACGTGTGTGAAGGTATGGTCAATTTTTTAGAAGAAAACAGGAGACATTAAGTTAGCCACTGCTGATGTCCTGTTGTCTTGTTGTGAAGTCCTGTGTTGCTTGCACTGTTCTGTTCTAATATGTTCTGTTTTGTGTTCTTTTGTTTTATTCTCTTTAAAATAAAAAATATACATATAAGTGAAAAAAAATCTCTTAACCTTAACTAGGCTCCCATTCTTCTATTTAGAACCAAACTCTGAAGTTACCTTAATTTCCTCATGTTTTGAACACATCATATTTATACCTTCTTTCCATGATGAACTACATTAAAACTAACTTTTCAAATTACAAGACTACTATATCCCCTCATTCCAATCCTTCCCAGAACTCACTTGAAATAGAAAACTATTTGAGAATGCATTGGTCAGATGAAAATATCCATCCACTGAAAGTTCTCACAGTTCACCCACCTTTCTCCCTGTATCAAATCTACATTATGTCAAAGATAATAAAGTATCAATTGAGGTAAAAAGCCTATGAAAGAAATAGCGCTTGTTGGTGGTATGTGGGTGTGCCAGAGGATGAGTACTTGCCTATATGTGCTTATGTACATATATTATATATACCTACACACATATATAATATAAACATATTCTACCCCACAAACCCACAAATTTAAACACTGAATCTGCTAAATCTGGCCCAAACCATAGATATTGTACATATGGCTACTTCCTGCATACAGATACATTATCTGTCATATAGTCAATTGCAAGTTGCAAGAAAGGATAGATAAATATTGCTACAGTCAGTTAGGATTCTTTTTTTTAATTTATATACAAAATATATCACCTCAAGACACTGACCATAGCCAAGCATGGTAGCACATGCTTGTAATCCTAGCACTCGGGAGGCTGAGGCAGGAGGACCACTGTGAGTTCGAGGCCAGCATGGGCTACATAGTGAGTTCCAGGCCAGACTAAACTACATAGCGAGACCATGTCTCGGAAAAAAAAAAGCGTTGACCATGTTGTATGACTTCCGCACAACACCCAGCATATCTTAGACACTAAGAAATACAAAATGTACAATTTAAGGAAGAAAACAGAGGCTTGCTTCACAGTGGTTTAATGTGAACAGATTTGAATATGACATTTCCTGACAGAAGAATGAACAGTTTGCTGAATAAAAGCCCCAAATCAGGATATATACAAAGCAGAAATGGGGCCTTAGACTCCCAGCACTTGTGCACAATGAAAGAATAAATCTTTTTTCTTTAAAAGAAAAAGGTTATCATAAAGGATACAAATCAAAAAGGCAGCAACAATACCAATACTGGCGAGGTGGGAAATGGAGCTCAGCAGCTACAGAACTCATCTATCTCAAGGGATGTCAACACTTAGATGGGCTCTACTCATCAAAATCTAATCCTAACCTCTCTGACCAGGGTCATATCAAAATCAGCAATCCTTTCTCCAAGGTCCTATATAGGAAATTCTGATCCTTTCATGATAGAGATCTAAGCATAGGGCCCCCACTTTCACTGGGCACCAGAGTTAACTTGGTCTCTTCCTACCACTCAGAAGAGACAATGAACCCTAGCCAAAAAAAAAACACTCCCTTCCAGACAAAAGCTCAGGACAGTTGTCAGCCATGAGAAGCTAATATAGACTAAAATTTAGGAAATTCATCCCCAGCCACTAGCCCTGGGGAGAACACTAGGGTTCCATGGGAAACAAGTGCAGGCAGTTCAATAACCCTGTGACCAAGCTGGGAAGAGCAGTGACAACCCTTGGCTCTGAATCCCATTTAACAGCTCAAAGTACTTAGGAAAAATCAGAGTCTGTGTGGTCTGTTTGTTTGCTTCTGCTCTTGGAGCAGCACTAAATGTGATGAAGAAGGGAGAATAAAAGGAAGAAGTGGTGATATTCTTCCCTACAATCTGGAGGAACCTAGAATATGACCAACTGCCACCATTCAAGGAGTCACTTGACAGTGGTGAGTTATCCCCACCCCTTAAGCCAACAAAACTACAAAGCTAACTCACAAAGTAGCAAAGGCTTGGAATGGGAAAATTGCTGGCCCATATTGACCCACTTGCTGTTAAGCGAAAACAGGGAGCCAGAGTAGGGAGCCACAGAGAAAGGGGTGGGGCTAGGCAACAGGAGCTCTCCTATTCCCTATGGCTTTATTCTGACTCTGTAACAACCATGAAGATGAGCCCAGAAAACCCAACACTTTGCTTTACACAACAGATTGCTTAGATTCTAGGAGAATTACTGCCATGGAAAGCAACAAGGAAGAGAAAAAAATGATAAAAGAAACTGTTGAGAAAACTGGGAGCGGGCCTAGAGAAAAGATGGAGAGCTTCTGGATCTCTACCACTTTCCCCAAAAACAAAAAGTTCATGCAGGTAGGAAGGGCAGGGTGCTCAGTATTCCTGGTTAAACCTAAGAAGAAAAACCCCTGGACTTGCAGCATCAGTATGTATCCAAATGTCACCGACATGAGCCCACACACACACACACACACACACACACACGAGGTTTGCCTTGGCATGGGTAAATGTCCAAGAAATTGCCTTCCAGTCCAACCCCCCACCCTCCCACCCTCCCACCCAACCCCAAGCAAAGGGTATCTGTCTGTGATTTCCTACTTCTCCACAGAGAAGATCCTTGCAGAATGCCTACAAGGTATAGTCAGGAGGTACCAAGGGGTACAATGGCAGACAGTCTATCAGGCCAGGGGATGGGCAGCCAACTTCAGATCAAAGAGAAAGAGAGGTTTAGTGTAAAAACCAATGTCATCTCAGCAGGAAAGTAGAGAGTAGGTGATGAGAGGGGCTCCTATTGGCGCACCTTCCCAGGGACGTAGTTCCTGTCAATTGCCTCCTCCTGCAGGAACATGTGTAGGCAGCGTTCATTCTGAGCCAGTGGGTGCCCAGCAATTCTACAAAGAGACCAAAATGGTTATCAGTAGTGTTGGGGTCACAGAGAATTAACAGAGGGAGGAGAGTGTAGACAGAGGAGAAAGGACAAGGTCAACCCTAAAATTTGTGCCACTGGAGAACAGCAGTAGGATATCACCTCAACTCTAACGCTGTAGAGGGAAAGGGAGACAGAAGGCAAGGCAGGGAAATCTCAAGATGAACCATTAACATACAGTGTTGTTTTGGCCCTGATATATGGGATCAGAATTCTGCTCAAAGGAATGGAATTTAAATGTGCAGTTAGCCCACTACATAATCAACTCATCACAGAACCCCTTACAAAAAAAGACAGTATTAGACAAAACATACAGAAAAGCCATAATGGCAAAAGTAGCAAATAGAGATCCCAGGAACTTGATTTAGCTTACTTGTTAATAAATTGTTCAAGGCCCTGCCTCCTTTCTTCAATGAAAGATTCTTCAAAGATCCCTTCATCTCCTCGAAAAGGGAGCTGCCGCTTCAAGGCTTTTCCAGGCAGTGGTGGTACTACAATCTGCAGGAAGATGCAACGTATCAGCCGCATGGGAGAAGGAAAGAGAAGGAATAAGACAGTACTCATTTCTTACTTAGCATATGAACTATGCAGTCTCAAGGCCAATAATTTACAAAAACTAAAACCTGGTGGCATGATGGAACATGCCTATAATCCCAGCACTGGAAAAGGGGTTGAGGCAAGAAGATCACAGGAAGTTCGAGCCCTCCCTGGGCTACATACTGAGTTCAAAGCCACCCTGGACTATACAGCCAGACTCTGTCTCAAACAAATCAAAACAAAACAAAACAGTTAAGACCACAAGAACAGTCAGGATGACTCAGATGATTCACTTCTGTTTTTATGGTGAGCAGATTTACTATCTCAAATGGAGGAAAAAAATTCCAAATAATCCTTATTTTCATTAACAATCCCACCACCACTCAAGAACTTAGCTAGGTCTTTCTTAGCATTATAGCTTCCATTTCTAGCACCTGTAAGAGTTAAGTCATATGACTTTACTAGCCATTAAATAAAACAATACTTTTTTAAAAAAAATTGCTCTATAACCACACCAGCATTTGCAATTTATGCAAGTGAGGTTATGGGGGGGAAAGAACTCCTCTACATTGTTAGTGTGAATGTAAACTAGTACAACCACTACTGAAATCAGTATGGGGATTCCTTTAAAAAAAACTAAAAATAGAAATTCCATTCAAACTAGCTTTTTGGGTGTCTTACCAAAAGTTAAAAATCACATTCATACCTATGTCTACAGCAGCACAATTCACAATAGCTAAATTATGGAAGTGGCCTATATGTCTATCAACAGATGAATAAAGAAAATATAGTATTTAAAAAAAGAAAATGTGGCATATAAGCACAATGGAGTACTATTTGTTCATTAAAAAGGATAAATTTCATTTATTTGTAGGAAAATGGATAGATCTTAAGACCATAATGCTAATGCAAATAAATCAGACACAGAATGTTAAACATAAGATGGTCTCATTCATATAACAAACCCAAAATATAAATAATTTAAAGAACAAAGTAAAGGAGAGATTAAGCTGGACATAGTGGCACATGCCAGTAATCTCAGTACTCAAGAGGCTGAGGCATGAGAAATGCCACGAGTTTGAGGCCAGCCTAAACTACATACAAGACTCTGTCTCAAAATAACAGACAGAGACAGAGATAGAGAGATTAATTGATTGAGTGATTGATGATTATAAGAAACAGGAAGATAGACTCTGAAGATGAGAAGGGGACCTAGAGAAGAGGACCTAGAGAATGGGTCAGAGGGACAAAGGGGTAGTAAAAATGATCAATATAGGTTATATACATGTACTAATTCCCAAAGATTAATGTAATTATGCATCACAAACACATACTAATAAATACATTGCCCTAAACTTACCTCTTTCAAGTTTCAAATTATATTCCCAGATCCAAAATCTTGGCATTTGGTAGGTAAGAGTGTGTTGACTCTCTCCATTCCCTTTCAAGATTTTACACAACATGATCTTATACCATCTCAACCTGTGTAGATCTCTTTCTTCAAGGCTGACAGTGGATGGGACATACCTTACTATCTCGCTCCAACTCATTTTTCAGCCATTCAAAATCACTGTAGCGCCTCCGTACACAGGACTCTTTCAGCTTGAAGATAGGTAGGTTTGTCTACATGGAAGGAAGAATAAAAGAAGAGAGATGGTGTGGTGGCTAGCTACCCGTTACCACCACTGTGCAGGTCCAATAGCTCTTATGATCCACATACCTATAACCCTTTCAAAACACCATCAGGTGACTACTAACCATTACCTATCCAACCACGTCACAATTGGGGCTAGCGGTATAGCTCAGTGGTATAGTACTTGCCTGGCACACAAAAGGCCCAGAGTTCCATTCCTAACAATTCAAAAAAAGTCCCTTGTTGCTTAGAGTTTAACCTACAAATAGACCTTCAGCTGTATATAAATACACACACACACACATACACATATACACACAGTTTTCCTTGCATTTTATTATCTAAAACAATAATGTCCATCAGCAGAAAATTGGTTAAATGAATTATGGTATACCTGAAGAGTGGAATGCTATACAACTAAGAAAAGAATGTGCAGTATGGAAAGTTATTAACTGGCAAAATCAGGGTACAGAAAGGGGGGTTGCCTCTTTTATGTGTTTAAAAAGGAATATATATTACACAAAAATAAATAAATTAATTAAAAGATACTAGTCACAGTATCTTTTACCTTTGGCGAATAAGACCAGACAACTAGATTGGGTGGAAATAATATTGCTTATTGTACAATTTATAACATGCACACATTACGTTTTCCATTAAAAACTAAACTTAAGTTCTCTGTTTAAAAAAAAAGAGGCAAATCTGATACAATGGTGCACACCTATAATCCTAGCACTGTGGGAGGCTGAAGAAAGAGGACTATAAATCCATCCCCAGCCTGGGCAACTTAATGAGACCCTGCCTCAAAATAAAAAAAAAAGTTCTGGGGATGTTGCTCAGTGAACAGGCCCTGGGTTCAACCCCCATTACTGCAAAAAATTAAAATAAAAAATAAAGAGATAAATATCGCCAAGGTATGCTTCCCTCTGCTTTTCTATTCAAATTGTTTTCATTCTATAAATACTAGTTCAATCTCTCTTCATTCAGGAAATCTTTCTTGACAATAACAGCTGCATATATTGGTATCCTTTCCCACTGAACTTGCCTGACTTTTACACTTTCCTATCTTGACACACTATTGTCTTATATATCATGTTTGTCTTATCTACCTAAATTATGATCTCATTAAGATCAGGAACCAAGCCAGGTACAGTGGTACAAGCCTGTAATCCCAGCACTCTGGGAGGCTGAGCAGGCTGATCACAAATTCAAAGCCAGCCTGGGAAACTTTAGTGAAACTGTATCAAAATAAAAAACAAAAAGGGTTGGGGATGTAGTTCAGTGGTAGAGTGCCCTGAGTGTACCTCAAAAAAAAAACAGGAATCATGACTACTTCATCTCCCCTAAATACAAATTAATCAATACTCAATTGATTAAAAGAAACTACTCCTTGATATAAATTCACTCATTCTCACATCTTTATCACTGAAAAGATTACCCAGACTCTAGTGACAACAGAAACCCCTGACAGACAAAAAGCCCTAATCTTATTCCTATCTGACAAGTTCTAAATAGAAATGGCCAATCACATGCATTAATCATGACCATAATTACTTCCCACCAAATAGTATCACTGGATGGGTAACAAAAGGAACTTCACCTTTTTCCACAACTGCCTCTTGGCAAGAAAAGAGCATTTTGAAGCTCTGCTAGAGCTTCACAATATGAGGTCATCAAGACACCTCGCCAGATCCCCATGAGGATAAGATTCCTTACTGAATAAAATGAAAGGGAAGAGCTTCAGCAATATTTATTATATGATGCTGAGGTTTAGGTCCATTGTAGAGCATGTGCTTAGCACAGGCAAGGCCTCTGGTTTAATCCTCAGCACCAGAAAGAAAAAAAACTTTTTGTTAATAAACACAAATGTTAGAGATAGGCGTGGTAGCACACCCCTGTAATTCCAGCACTCAGGAGACTGAAGCACGAGAATTAATGTGAATTTAAGACTAGCCTAGGCTGAGTTCAAGGCCAGTCTGAAGAGACCCTGTCAAAAATAATAAATAAATAAATAAAATGCTTCATTAAAAACATCAAAAGCTTAGCCAGGTGTGGCACTGCATACCTACAGTCCCACTATTCTGGAGGGGAGGGAGGCTGAGCAGGAATGAGCCCAGTCTGGACAACTTACAAAGACCCTGTCTCAAAATACAAAAAATAGGGTTGGGGATACAGCTACATTGTCAAGCCCTAGGTTCATTCCCCAGTACTAAAAAAAAAACCTATACAACCATACAAATTAACATAAATAACACAAATTAACTAAAACCCACTGAGCAAGGAACCATCATTAACTCTGTCATTATTATACATTTGTGGAAAGACTGATGAAAACTTGGTAGGAAAATTTTAAGCCTTGCCAGAGGCTATAGTGGAAAGAGCATGGGATTTGAGGTCAGCCAGACTTTGGTTCAAATCCTAGCCCTGGTGGTTACAGTTAGATATATTTGAATGAGTTACTTAAACTGCATTCCTCCTCAACTTACCATTAGTAAAATGGACTTTCGTAAGACTAAATATAGGCACTAAAATCTAGTTTAATGCCTGGAACATAAAAGGTATGCGATTAACAGTCCCTGTTGTTACTAGAATACCTGAAGCAGGGAGCTATTATATTCAAAATTCCTAAGACTGTCAGGTAATTCAACAGGATAAACAATGTCTTCAAATACCCACAGCACAGTTTCTATACTGAAAATATCATACCTAGGTTCCATTATGTCATTAAGTTTTCCAGCAATAACAATTCCTTTTTGCCAAATTTTGTTTTTTAGTTGTTTTTGTAGTGCTAGAGATCAAACCCAGGGTCTCAAGCATGCAATATGCTGCACCACTGAGCTACAACCTCTGCTCCCTCTATATTTTGAAATACATAAATTCCATTCTTCCCCAAAGAAATGACTTTAAATAGTTCTTATCTCTGTAAGACAAGTATTTTCAGGTACAGTATGACATGCCTGTAATCTCAGCGCCCTAGGAGGCTGAGGCTGGAGGATTCCAACTTAGAATCTAGACTGGGCTCTAACAAGACCCTGTAAAAATAAGAAAAGGGGCTAGGGATATGAGAATATAGCTCAATGCAAAGGTCCTGGGTTCAATCCCAGTACCTCAAAAGAGACACATACACACAAATGTTGGGCTGGAAGAGTAACTTAGTGGTAAAATCCATGCCTACCATGTGTGAGCAACCTGGTTTAGTCCCTTGTACTGCCAAAAAAGACAAGAGTTTCTCATGTTTTGCTATTCATTTTTTCTTTTGGAGATAATTTGTCAATGAAATTTCAAAGTCCACATAGGAGACCACACTTTCTCATACAATTCATACTCTTTTAGGTCTTCAGTGCTGTTTAAGCAGATGCTATCCATAAGGAACATTCTAACTCTCTAGCCTGAGAAGAAAATATAAAACAAGGAAATGGTCCTTAAAAGTTTTTTTGTTTTTTTTTTTTTACCTATAACCACTCTGGACAAAAAAATCTGCAAACCATGCACTGTATCTGCACATTCCATCTTGCACTCTGGACTAAGTGCTACAGAATAAAGTCCTCTGTGGTGTACACTGGAAAAATGCACTCATGGGGCAGTCCTTTCTGAAATGTCATGTATTAAGGTAACTACAGATCAGGGTAGGAATCCAAAAGGTTAACGTAGGACAGAAAAATCATCTAGCCATTCATATACACAGAACCCAAATGAAAGCCAGTAAACATTGAAACAAACACTCTGGGTTATTTCAAATCTAAAAGATCATGGGATGAGAGCAGCAACTGACAATCTACCAATCGCAGTGCTGAGCCAGGTTTTATAGGGAGACTGCATGCAGTACCTGGGAAAATTTAAGCATAAAACAACTCTCTCCTCCAGGTATTAACCTTAGACTAGCCATGAAAGTATTTAGTCTCCAGGGGACTCCCTTTCTATTTTTGCTACCTCAAGCCCACTGTCACTCTTTCCTGGAGTCTATTTTGCCTTTAATCCAAAACTTTTTTAGACTCTATCATCCCAGGGAGACTTGATTAAAAAGCTCTACCTTCCTGCCCTCCCTTTTCAGACTGACTTCCCACAACCTAGCCTAGTTATGGGACCAGAGGTATAGGCCTCGGCTTTCCATCCCCCAGCCCTCTTCCACCCTCCCTTTTCTTTTTTCGTCAGTTAGTTAAGATTCCTATCTATCTGAATTCCTCACTCTAATCTCAATCCACCTTCCCCATGCTACCCAGCCGTACTTCACTTCTTCCTCGAGGGTACTTGTTCGCCCGCACCCTCATCTGATGTCCCCCTCAGGAGTTTTCTGTATACTGGGGCAACAACCGAGTCTGCAGACCTCTCTCTAAACCCATTAAGCTCCTAACCCCTAAATGACCCCTTCCAGCGTCTTCTCCACCTTTAATCGTCCTCAGAGCAGCCTCCACCGCAACCTCCGCCTCTGTCCCGTCCTCCCTCAGCTGTCTCCCTCACCCCGTGACTCACCCGCATGCGAACCTCATAGGTGGTGAAGCGCGAGCGGCCCACGCCCACCGTTTGTGGATTAAAGATGTCGATCTCCAGGAAGTTACTCGGCGGCCCGTAAGCGTCGGTCAGGTCCTGTGGCTTCGAGTTAAGGCGCCGAGTGTCAGCTACTGCTGTGTCAGACATCTTTACGAAGGAGAGACCAGAACGGGCGGGGGGGGGGGGGACAGAAGCCGAGCAGAAGTGCGCACGGCCCCTCCCGCTTGCAAAATAACCAGCCAACCCACAGACAGCGGCGCCGCGCACGCGCGCCCACGCATACACGCACGCGCACGTTGCCCAGGCCCCGGGCCCTGCGCCCTGAATATCCTCCTTGCTGATGGCTTTACTTATTGTATGGAGGAGGCTTCCGGGTGATGTTGGAGGATGCCCCGGAACCTGGATCTTCAGTGGTGCCATTCAATACCCTGCAAAGCACCACAGTTAGGCTCCGCCAATCAACGCTCCTCGACCCAAGAAATTGTCTCATACTGTGTACAATCAGCAGTGGGCACTGCCCCACAAGCTAGGATTCTACAGTGATAGGCCAAAGCCCGTTGACCTGAATAAATTCGGGTTTTCCGCGAAAATAGAAGGGTGAGCTCTGGGGAGAGCGGGGTTCCAACAATAGTACCAAGAACCTAGAATGCAACCTCGCCACTTGTGCCACTGATAGTTCCACTTCGTGCCACATACATTTGAGTACTCCTTGAGCAGCTGCCAAGAAAACAGCGAACAACTAGAATGCGGTAAAACAAGGATGATTTCTCATTCTCGCTTTTCAGGAAAACTGGACTTACTTTCATCCTTCACATGTTGCTGTGTAAACGCTAACTCCAGGTGTGCTCAGTGTTAATTTCTCAGCAAATTTGACAGCATTTTTTTAATATCTTTTATCTCCATCCTATAGAACTCCATACTTGGCAATGTTCTATTTCTTGCTATGATGGAGATACAATGCACGTCTACATGGAATCATCTATAGAAATACTAATATTTATAAGACTAACCTACTCATGCTCCACATTACATTAAAGAATAGATAGGTAACAATTTCAAGTCATCTTTCCTCTTCCCTTCACCTGCCCTCTGCTCCTCAAAAAGTATTTCCCAGCTGGATGTGGTGAAGCATGCCTGTAATCCCAAACACTCCTACACTCAGGAGGCTGAAGCAGGAGGATCGGGAGTTTGAGGCGAGTCTGGGCCACATATGGAGATCTTATCTCAAAAAATGTTTCTTTTTCCTATATCACTGATGCCTGAAATTCTTTCAATAAAGCACAAAGCCCTACATTTTCACAATTATTTAATTCAATTTAACCAATATCTACTAAGCAACTACTTATATGCAAAACACCAGGGTAAATACTAGAGTTAAATAAGAGTACCTGCACTTAAGAAATTAACATTCTATTGAGGGAGATAACGAAACTAATATAATATGACAAATATAAAATAAGCAAATGTTAGTTGGGCATGGTAGCACACACCTATAATCTGAATGCTCTAGGAGGCTGAGCTTAAAGGATCACAAATTCAAGTCCAGCCTGGTCAGTTTAGCAACTTAGCAAGGCCTTGTCTCAAAAGTTTAAAAAAAAATTAAAGGGGCTAAAGATGTAGCTCATTGTGAAGGCCCAGGGTTCAATCCCTAGTACTGCAAAATTGAACAATATGTTAAAAAAAAATAACACACAGGACATACATGCATAATTGGAGGAATTAGAGTAAGCATTCCTGGAAGAAAAAGCATCTGAGTTTAATAGAAGTGAAAAAACATAAAGAACAAATAAGAGTGGAAATGAGGAAAGATAATTTCTGGTAGAAAAAAAACAGCACATACAAAGTCCACATGATAAGAAATAACATGGTATTTTCAGGCAATTACTACCAATTTGGATTGTGGGATGGAAGTTTTTACAGGTAGGTTGGCTGGGGATGGGCAGAGCAGACCTTATGATGAGTGAAAGGGAGCTGCTGCAGTGTCTTAAACATGAAAAAGACATGATTGGAGTTGGGTTTTAGAGGGATTATTTTGCACATAACATGGAAAATGTACTTAAATTGAATGTGACTATGAAGGTATTAATAATTACAAAATCAGATAATGATAGTGGAAATGGAGGAAAGGTAAAAGATAGGACAGAGATTAAGGAAATAAAATAGGACTTGTATGAAATATGATAGTAGTACAGTACTATATAGAAGTTAAGCATGTAAGCCAGGGAGTTAAGGCTGCCTGGGTTTAAATCTCAGCTTCCTAGCTGTATAAACTTCAGCAAATTATATGATTTTCCTCAACTGTAAAATGAAAATGTTATGACTAATAGCAACCACTGGGGCTGTCGTGAGAATTTAATAAAATAAAATTTAAGTGATAACAGTAAGTGTTAAGTAATTGTTAACTATTGTTACTATTTGGGGGTTAGTGGAAGAGGGAATTGAAAATGACCCTTGCATTTCTCACTTACATAACTAGGCACCATCAATCAAAATTGGATTACAGAAAGAGCAGGAAGTTTGGGAAGACAGTGAGTTCAGCTTAGGTAAATCTGATCATTTGTAGGACATCCTGCTGGGAAGGTCCAAATGGCAGCTGGAAATATTTGGCTGGAGCTCAAGGGCTTGCTCAGGGTTAGAGAGAAAAACATGGGAGTCATCAACATATAGTGTAGAAAGAAAACTGTGAAGATAAGGACAGAAGACTTAAATTAGTGAGGTTAGGTAGTTCTGTTGGGAATGTGAATTCCTTTTTGGGAAACAAGTTGGCGTGTGTTTAAAAAAAACAATTTTGACTTCAAGAAAACTTGTAATACAATACTAGCGGTCACCGGAGAGAGGAACTGGAAAACAGGAGTCTTGAACAGCAAGCAGAGTTGTTTTCCATTTATTACTCTTGTATTTTTAAAACACTTAGTGAGGCATGGTGGTACATGCCTATAATCCTAACACTCGGGAAGCTGAGGCAGGAGGATTGCTGCAAGTTCAAGGCCAGTCTGAACTACATGGTGAAAGCCTTCTCAAAAAACCAAAAAAATTTAAATGTTATTTACTGAAACTTTTGACACAAAAAAATTATTTCCAAGGATTTATTCTGAGGAAATACCTAATCACATAGAGACTCTAGAAAGGGATCTCATTTTTTAAAGTAATTACTCATTTGATGCAGTGTTTTTGTAACTATTTTCCTCTAATCTGAGAATTTGTATGGGGTTTTGTTTTTGTTTTCTGTTTTGAAACAAAGTCTCACTATGTTGCCAGGCTGGTCTTGAACTCATGGACTCAAGAAATCCCCCCAGCCCAGCCTCCCTAGCAGCTGGGACTTCAGGTACATGCCACCATGCCAGGCTTGTGAATCTATATGACAAGTCCTCTGAAGGAGTAGTACAGGGCTGGGAGTTTAGCTCAGTGGTAGAGTGCTTGCCCAACATACATGATATCCTAGGTTTGATCCCCAACACTGTGATATTAATTAATTGAGGTAGTAGGTTTTCTATTTTAATAGGACATTGTATCTCAGTCACTTCTACTATAAAACTCAGTCCCTTGTATAAATGGCCAAGTTCAAGATTCTCCTATAGAGTATATCCACTTAAAGTAATGGTTCAGGCCAGAGATATAACTTAGTGATAGAACATGTTCTTAACATATGCTGGGTTCAATGTCCATCACCAAAAAAATAATATTTTATGCCTCTTAATATGGAATGGTATCGGGCTAGGGATTTAGCTCAGCAGCATAAGCACCTGCTTGGAAAGTGCAAGGTCATGAGTTCAATCCCTGGTCCAAAAAAAAAGTTTAATATAGAATGATATCTATGAAAAGGTGGTAAAAAATTGTAGTATAATACCATTTGTTTTAATGCATATGATATATATAACCCAGGGGCCTGATGTGTGCAAGGCAAGCACCCTACCACTGAGCTACATCCTCAACCTATATAATAATTTTGAAAGTCTGGAAGGATATACACCCAAATGTTCTCAGTGGTTACTTTTGGGGAATTTCAGTTAGATTTTATGTTTTTATGTCTAACTCTCTAGAGGATCTAATGTGTGTGTTTGTGTGTGTGTGTGTGTGTGTGTGTGTGTGTATGTGTGTATGATCAAGGAGCAAACCTAGGGTTATATTCCTTTTTTAATCAGAAAAAATAAAACTACTTCTATTTGGGAAAAATATAAAAAGGCAGACAAAGGAAGACAAGCTTGTGGATGAGAACAGGCAGCAACAGTTAGAGCAATAGGAAGAGAACCAAGGACAATAGTTATCTGGAAGCAAGGGATGAAAGTTTCCAGAAGGAGCAAGTAGGCGGTTAACAGTGTTTACTACAGCAGAAAGGACAAATAAGATAAGCCCTAAAAATGTCCTCTGGGTTTGACAATTACCTAAATGGCAGCAGCTTCAGTAGAGTCCTGGGAGTAGAACCCAAACAGTGGACTGAAAATAAAAATCAGAAAAGAGAAGACATTTATTAGAGAAATTATTTTGGGACATTTGCTTAAGAAGGAAATGTATTAGCCAGAGGGAAATGCATTGTCAAACAAAGATTTGTTTGTTAAGAATAGAAAAGATTGCAATGTATTTAGCAGCTGGAGGGAATGATCTTATAAAAGTGAAAATTTGGGTATATAGGCCAAGTGAAGAGATAAGGCTTAGAATCAAATAGCCCTAGGAAAATTCTGTAACTAAAATTCACAATGAGGTACAAATGGCTGATACATCATCTTTATTTAAGAGAAAGATTTGATAGGGTGGAAAGAGAAGAGTAGAAGGTAATAGGCTAATTAGATCCTTTGCAGTAAAAAGGTGATAACAGATGTTAACAGCTGGCTCCCATACATTCAGACATCCATACCCCTTTTGGTTTTCATGAGAAGCACACCGTTCCCAGTTGCCAAGTGTTGTTGGGCAAAGCACAGTTATCCTTTGGAGCTCAGTTATCAAACACAAACACTCATGTACACACACACACACACACACACTCGCCAGTCAAATCCTTTGGGAAACAACTGACATCAGAATTTTTTAAGAGTAGAATATACTTATTGAGAGAAAGAAAGCTTCTGTCTGAGAGAGACAGAGGGGTCCCGAGCGGGTTGCTGGACATCAGAATTTTGATGTCCATTTTTGCTTTATTGAGTTTCCTTGACAACGTTCATTCTTTCTCAAAATGAGTCAAGAATACGGAAAATTTAAAAATAGAGATTTATAATCCTTACATTGGAAAGACTCTCATAAGTTCATCATCCTACCTACAGGCAATACCTTACCTTGATCAGACAAACAACTGTCCATCTTCCTGCCCTTAAATTTTTCCTGAAGATTTCATAACATTCAAGTTAGTGTTGCAGAACCATACTGACAAGAACTTTCTGTATTAAGACTGTCCCAAAAAATGGCAAATTAAAAGTTCCTGGAATTTGAGGTATTTGTGTTCTTTAAGATAAGGGACCTGGAAGTTCAGAGATGGAGTGAAAACAGAGAGTCTGGCTATAAAAAGAGTTAATACAGGGATATATAGAAAACAGAAAAGCAGCACTCTAATATACATACAATCTGTACTACAAAAGATCTGGGTTGAAAATTTAGCTGCTGTTCTTTTCTTTTTCTTTTTCTTTTTGACAGGGTCTTACCATGAAGTTCAGACTGGCCTTGAACTCATTTCGTAGCCCAGGCTGGCCTCAGACTCACAGTGATCCTCCAGCCTCAGCCTCCTGAGTACTGGAATTATAGGCATGTGCCACTACACCTGACCTAGCTGCCTTTCTATGGAGCACCCCTTTTTATACAAACACACAAACACACACACACACACACACACACACACACACATCCATTATTGACTTCTTCCCTTTTAGAAATTTAGTTAATCCTAATTTCACCTGGTGCCTCTCTGGGGATAGTGTCTACTTTCAATTAAGTCCCTTCTGAAAGTTGTCAGTTCCCTCCCTGTGTTGATGGTCTGCTTTTTGTTTTTGTTTTTGTTTGTTTCTTTGTTTGTTTGAGATAGGGTCTCACTGCATAGTTCAGGCTGACTTTGCTGTGTAGCCCAAGCAGGTCTCAACTCGCAGAGATCCACCTGCCTCGGCCTCCCAATTGTTGGGAATACAGGCATGCTTTAAGTGCTCTTTAAATACTCAATTTGTTGAGCCAGGGATTTAGCTCAGTGGCTCAAGTGCTTGGCTGCTAAGCATGAGGTTATGAGTGTGATCCCCACTACCAAAAAAAAAATCCTCAATTTGTCTACATAAATTGGCCATTGTATTTATTTTACCAGAGTATCTCTGGACCACCTAGGGGTGAGGACAATCGGAGAAAAAAAGTTGTGGCTATCTGTGCATGTTTATGGGAGTTGCTAAAGGCCTAAGCAATCAGCTGACAAGAGTTTGCCCTCCAGCTTCCTGAGAGGTGTTTGTTAATTATATAATCAGTTATCTAGAAGAGTAAGACCTAGAAAGGTAATAATGAAGCAATTATCTGTTAATAAAAAGCTAACACTTATTGAACACTTCCTATGTGCCAGGCACTATTTTAAGTACTACATTTTAATGCAGTCAATCATCAAAACAATCCTATGCCATACGTGCTATTCTTATAACTGCAGTATACAGATGAGGCAGAGACACATAAGCAACTTACCCCAAATTACACAGTTTATAAGTAGTAACTTTTAAACCCATGTTTTAGCATGCCTCTCAGAGGACATCAATTCTATTTGTCATCTACAGAGGGGAAGCAAAGAAATATCTGAAAAGGAAAAAATGAGAGAAACAAAAAACAAAAAATGTGCTTCCAGTGGGAAGGGATAGAATGACACTAACAACTGTTCAGTAACATTCTGGCTGCAGACTACTCCTGACTAGATATTGTTCTGTTTGGTCTTTAGCCTAAAACTTTTTGTTAAATTTCCATCTCCTTAATAACTGTGAGAACTTCAAGCTTCTTTAAATTCTCCCTATCCTTCAAAGCCCAATGCAATTTCCGCCTCCCCAGAAAGCTTCCATATCCATCAAGTTTAAAGTAATCTGCACTTTAAATTTTTTACACTTATTGTCTGTAATGTTCATTTGGCTCTGACTCAGCATTCTTAGCTTCATATGCATATATCGTATATCTCATTTTTATCATATTTTATTTTATCAACCATATTTGTAACTCTTTAAGGAAATGGGCTAACACTTAACATTTCTCTTGCATCTTCCATAATTCTGAGCATGGCATATAACAAATAATAAGCACTTGGTAAATATTTGTTGGCTGACTGAAAAGGTCATGGACTGTATCTAGTCATGTTTAACACCTACATCATATAGAAGAGAACTATGTGTTCAATGTACATTCAATAAACATTAACATTACAAAATTTAAAAATTACAAAATCATTCAAAAAGGCTTTATGGAGTTTCTACAGTATGCAGACAATGGGGCTGTGGGAATAGAAATGAAATAGAAGACAGCTTCTAATGCAATTTTGTTTTTTCTTCATGAAGTCATATTTTACTACTTCAATGCACACTATCTCCTTTCTCTGAATTCCTGCTGCATTTGAAGTCAGGAACAGTTATCATTCAATTGTTTTGTCTCCTTCAATTTGATTATGATCTTCTTGAAGGAAATGGATGGCACTGTGCTGGAAATATAATAGAATTACAGTTTTGGAAGGGACTTTGGAGCCTTTCATCATATAATTAAGCTTTTTATTCAATGCAAGAATCCCTTTTGCAACAGTCCTGATGAAGCTCTGATTTAACTCTATGCTTCCAATAACAAGAATTAACTAAAATAGGGAAACACAAGAGGAAAAAGAAGTTCAGAGGCAATATAACAAGTTGGATTTTGACTACATGCAATTTAATA
Source organism: Hydrochoerus hydrochaeris (assembly GCA_004027455.1). NCBI lineage: Eukaryota > Metazoa > Chordata > Mammalia > Rodentia > Hydrochaeridae > Hydrochoerus > Hydrochoerus hydrochaeris. Next base: position 96,162 of record PVLA01004416.1, read on the forward strand.
TGACTGTTAGACAACCAGGAAAAGACAAACAGCTGAAATGTGAGTCCCAAACTGAAGGAAGAGGGTAGGACTGAAGGCAGAGACATGGGAGTCTTGGCATGGAACTGAAATACTAAGATTAGGACTACCAAGAATGGGCTACAGATTCAGAGCACTTGCCTGGCTTGAGTGAGGTCCTGGGTTTAATCCCCAGCACAAGAAGAAAGGAGAGGAGAGGAGAGGAGAGGAGAGGAGAGGAGAGGACAAAAGGTAAGGAAAGGAAAGGAAACAAAAGACTGCTGAGAACAAAAAGTAAGGACCAATTCTCTGAGAATTCTTCCACTTGGAAGAAAAAGGGGGAAATCAGTGAGATAAGAAAATAGGAAAGTGAAGATGTTGGTCACTAGAATCAGTGGAGGCTGGCAGAGGTTATAAGAATGAAAAACTTACTTGTATGGTGATTAAGAAGTCAGACCTTTGGCAGTTTTTGTGGTGCTGGAGATGAAACCCAGAGCCTCAAATATGTTAGGCAAACCCTCTACCACTGAGCTACACCCTGAGCCCCAAAGACAGAGTTTTGATGACCTAGAAAAGAGCAGTCTCAGTGAAGTATGGTCTATTTCTTGTTCACTCTTTTTATGCCCAATACCTAGCACAATGCCTACCTCAATATATATTTGTTAAATAATTGAATGAATAGATGAGGTAAATTGTAGGTCCTGCTACAAATGAGAATTTATGGAGGGAAAGAGAAAACTCAATAATTTAATCTTTTTTCTCTAAAGCAGGAGGAGAATATAAGTGATGAAAGAAATGTTAAAACGAGTATGGAGGGGCTGGAGATTTAGCTCAGTGGCATAAGCACCTGTCTTGCAAGGGCACGGTCGTGAGTTCAATCCCCAGTACCGATAAAAAAATAATAATATTAAAATAAAATGAGTCTGGCATACAGGCACACGCCCATAATCCCAGCACTGGGGAGGCTGAGACAGGAGGATTGCTGCGGGTTTGAGGCTAACCTGGGCTACAAAGTGATTTCAAGTCCAGCCTAAACTGGATAGTGAAACCCTGTCTCAAAAAGACAAAAAAGAAAGAGAAGAAAGGAAGGAAGGAAGGCAGGTAGGCAGGCACCCAGGCAAGAAGGAAGGAAGAAAGGAAGAAAGAGAGAAAGAAAGAAAGAAAAAAAGAAAGAAAGAAAAAAAGAAAGAAAGAAAGAAAGAAAGAGAAAGAAAGAAAGAAAAAAGAAGGAAGAAAGAAAAAGGAAGGAAGGAAGAAAGATTAAGATGAGAAAGCAGGGTTATGTTTCTGCCCTCAAATTATGAAGTAAGTTCATCTGAGATTCTAACAGAATGACAGTAAAAACTCTCACTAGATAACACCTATAAACTCTGGACAAAATACCAACATGTGCTTGCACACACACACACACACACACACACACACACACAAACTACAAGAAGGCTCCAGAGAGTTAACAAAAGAGAGCAGATTTCCAGAGAGAAGACAGAACAAAAAACAAGAGATCAGAATGGGGTTTCTGTTTTTAAGGCTTTACTTTATGGCTGTAGCCTGAATTCAGGCTACAATCACTGGGCAAACCACCAAAACTCCATTAGGGGGGCTGAGGATTTAGCTCAGTGGCATAAGCACCTGCCTTGCAAGCGCATGGTCTTGAGTTCAATCCCTGATACTGATTAAAAAAAAAACTCCAATAGGAAATCATCTTTCTTGACTGATGAATCAGAGGACAGAGCTTAGGACAATCACACTCTCTGGAAAAAAAGAAGAAACCTGAGAGAGAAGAAATTCTGAGAAAAGGATCCCCAAGTTATTTTTATAAATTCTTTTCAAGGTGCATTCTTCTCAAGGTGCATGTATAGGATAAATACAAAGCAGTTTCAAAGACTGAAAGAAAGGCACTAAGATCTGAACTGCTAACCATCAAGGCAAGCTTAAGTGCAGTTTGAAGCTAACCAAGTTGAGTTCTTGCAGAAACAAGTACACCTACACTCTTCAGAGAAGATAACATAACCCAGATTTCCACAACATAGCATTCCAATGCCTAGGAACCCCTTTAAACTTAATCTATGCAGAACTGAGAAAATATGACCCATTCTCAAGGGAAAAGACAGTTAATAGAGGCTAGCTTTGAGATGATGATGAAACTTAGGAGAGAAAAAGAAGTAAACCTCAGGAAATGAAAATATAGAAAAGAGTTGCAGCTCACCAGGACAGACCCGGAAAAGTTTGGGACCATCAATCCCGGTGGCTGGGTGCTGACCAGCCCTCTTAGGACACTGGACTAGGCTCCAGAGGTTCTGCGGGCTTGAGTGGAATGTGCCAATCGACCTTCATTCAACCAGGGGACCCAGGCCCGCAGAAGGAGAAGCTAAGCCATTGCCGAGCAACAAGGTGAGTTTCAGCTGGCCAGGGCAGGCCTGGAAAAGTTTGGGACCATCAATCCTGGCAGCTGGGTGCCTGCCCAGCCCCTTAGGTAATTGGACAAAGCTCCAGAGGTTCTGCAGGCTTCAGTGGACTGGGCCCAGTGACATTCATACAACTAGGGGAGCCAGGCCCACCACACAAGGAGAGCCAAAGCCAAGTGAGTCCAAGTAGCAGAGGGCTCAGGAGGTGTTTACCAACACATCCAGAGAAAGCTTTGGAAAATCACTGAAAACACAGAAATATAGGAAAATGACAAAATGAAAGACCAAAGGGCAATCTCAAACCTCCAGCCCTTCTCAAGAAAACCTAGGAGCCATGCACATAGAAGAAATTACTATACATACACCTGAAATACATAAAATGATATCAACCAAAATAAAGAAGCAAGTACGGAAAGCTATGAGGGAACTCAAATCAGAAATATTCTCCCAGGTAAAAGAAGAAATGATAAAAGTAGTGAAAGAAATACTGAAATGCATCCAATGAAGACACAGCTAAAAAATTGGAGGAACAAAGCAAAATGATAGAATCCCTGAATGAACAGTTTAAGAGACAAACAGAATGCATTGATCACATTCAAAGAGATATACAGGAAATCAAAAACTCTATTGAAAGTTGCAAAAACCACTTCAACGAAAGTGAAGATAGAATCTCAGACCTCAAAGATAAGATTGCAGCTAGTGAACAGAAAAGGAAAGATCTTCTAACAATAACAAGAAGTCAGGAAATAACTATTCAACAGCTGCAAGATGATGCAAAAAAATATAAGATGAATAGGGATAAAAGAAAAAGAAGGGGAAAACACAAGTGATATCAAGAGGCTACTTACAGAAGTAATAGCTGAAAATTTCCCAAACATGAGTATGGAAACTGACATATGGATTAGTGAAGCATAGAGAACTCCAAATAACCATAACCAAAACAAAACTATACCCAGACATATAATAATCACCATCCCAGAAATCCAACATAAGAACAAAATATTAAAGGCTGTTAGAAAAGACAGGTAACCTATAAAGGAAAACCTATCAGAATCACAGAAGACTTCTCAACACAAACAATGAAGTCAAGAAGAGCATGGAGGGAAGTTTTTCAGATCATTAAAGAAAACGACTTACAACCCACATCTGTACCCTGCAAAACTATCCTTCAAAATGGATAGAGAAATAAGATACTTCCATGATAAAGAATAGCTGAAGAACTTCATCAGCACCAAACCAACCCTACAAAGAATACTGAAAGACATTCTAGATACACATAGGGAAAAACCACTAAGCAAGACAGACAATTAAACAGAATGGAAAGTTAAGATACAACATCAGAAAGATAACGTGTCAACAATAAACCAATATATGACAGTTATAACCATTAATGTATATGGCCTCAATTCACCAATTAAAAGAAACAGACTGGCAGAATGGATCAAGAAACAACATCAAAACATATGCTGCCAACAAGAAACCCATCTAACCCAAAAGGAAACTCATAGACTGAAAGACAAAGGAAGGAAAACAATACTCTATGCAACAGGAACTCAAAAAAAGTGGGGGTAGCTATTCTCTTTGCAGACCAAGAATGGTCTGAAGAGATAAAGAAGGTCACTACATACTAGTTAGGGGAAAACTGCAAGAGTAAGAGGTAACAAACTTAAATATATATGCACCAAATTCCGGAGCACCCAACTACACAAAGCAAGTATTAACAGAAATGAAAAATCAAATAAGCAATAACACAATTATAACAGGAGAACTTCACTCACCATTGACACAAAGTGATAGATCAACTAGACAGAAAACTGGCAAAGAAATAACAGAACTGAATCACACCTGTCGACAAATTGCATTTGATAGACATACACAGAGTGTTCCATCCAGCAACATCAGAATATACATTCTTCCCAGGAGTACATGGGACATTCTCTAAAATAGAACATATACTAACCCACAGAACATATTTAAGTAAATGCAAAAGAAGTGAAATTATCCCATGCGTATTATAGGATCATAGCGCCATGAAACTAGAAATTAATGATAAAAGTAATTGAAATAGCCCCACAGACACATGGAAATTAAATAATACACTCTTGAGCAATCAGTGGGTCACAGAGGAAATTAAAGAAGAAATTAAACAATAACTACAAGCAAACAAAAATACAAATACAACTTACCAGAATCTGAGGGATGCAATGAAAGTGGTCCTCAGAGGAAAATTTATTGCACTGAGTTCCCATATTAGGAAAAGAGAACAAACACAAATAAGCAACCTGATATTATACCTAAAACATCTAGAAAAAGAAAAGCAAACCAACACCAAAGCCAAAAGAAGGGAGCAAATTATAAAGATCATAGCAGAAACTAATGCAATAGAGACTAAGAAAACAATTCAAAGAATCAATTAATCAAAGAGTTGGTTCTTTAAAAGAATAAAATTGACAAGGCCCTAGAAAACCTAATTTTAAAAAGGAAAGAAAAAACTCAAATTCAGGCAATACAGAATGAAAAAGGAGAAATCACTACCTACCCTGCGGAAATAAAGCAGATCATCAAGAACTACTTCCAAAACCTCTACTCTCATAGGTTCGATAACACAAAAGAAATGGACAGATTCCTAGAAATATACGAACCTTCAAAGCTGGATCAAGAAGATGTAAAACTGCTGAATAACCCAATTTCTATTAATGAAATTGAAAATGTAATCAAGTCCCTACCAACAAAGAAGAGCCCAGACACAGATGGATTCACTGTGGAATTCCACAAGAAATACAAAGAAGACCTAATGCTGACACTCCTCAGACTCTTCAATGAAATTGAAAGGAAAGCAATTCTCCCTAAGTCATTCCTGGAAGCAAATATCACTCTAGTACCAAAACCTGAGAAAGAACCAACTAAAAAAGAGAACTACAGGCCAATCACCCTAATGAACATAGATGCAAAAAATTCTCAATAAAATATTGGCAAACAGGATGCAGCAAATCATCAAGAAGATTATACACCATAACCAAGTGGGATTCATCCCAGGCATGCAGGTATGGTTCAACATACATAAATGAATAAATGTAATCCACCACTTCAATGGAGGCAAAAGCAGGAATCACATGATCATTTCTATAGATGCAGAAAAAGCTTTGGATAAGATCCAACACCCATTCATGATAAGAACCTTACAGAGAATTGGAATAGATGATCTTTACCTCAATATGATAAAGACCATCTATGACAAACCAACAGTCAGTGTCATATTAAATGGCCAAAAACTGAAAGCCTTTACCTTGAAATCAGGCACAAGACAAGGATGTCCCTTATCATTGCTCCTATTCAATACAATGCTGGAAATACTAGCCAGAGCAATTAGACAAGAGAGAGAAATAAAAGGAGTAAAGATAGGAAAAGATGAAGTTAAATTATCACTATTTGCAAATGACATGATACTCTACATAGACGACCCCCAAACCTCCATTGAAAGTCGCCTAGATATAATAAATAAATTTAGCAATGTAACTGGATATAAAGTCAGTACTCAAAAATCAATAGCATTCTAATACACTAACAACAAAATCACTGAGAGAGAAATAAGAGAAGCCACACCCTTCACACTAGCATCCAAAACAATGAAATACTTAGGAATTAATCTAACAAAAGATGTATAAGAGTTGTACAGGGAAAAATATAATACCCTGAAAAAAGAAATCGAAGAGGACCTCAGTAAATGGAAATATATCCCTTGTTCATGGATAGGAAGAATAAATATTGTAAAAATGGCCATTCTCCAGAAATTGTTATACAGATTCATTGCAATCCCAATGAAAACACTACTAACATACCTCATAGATCTAGAAAAATCACTCCTAACATTCATCTGGAACCAGAAGAGACCTAGAATAGCAAAGGCAATTCTAAGCAACAAAGCCAAAGCAGGAGGCATCACAATTCCTTACTTGAAGTTATACTACAAAGCTACTGTAATAAAAATCAACATGGTATTGGAATAAAAACAGACCTGAAGATCAATGGAATAGACTAGAAGATACAACTACAAACACACTCAACCACCTTATCTTTGATAAAGGGACCAAGCATGTTCACTGGAAGTACAACAATCTCTTTTATAAATGGTGATGGAAAAACTGGTATCCATATGCTGAAAACTAAAACTAGACCCATGCCTATCACCATATACTAAACTAAAATCCAAATGGATCAAAGATCTAAATATTAAAACAGAAACACTAACTCTGTTGCAATTCAAAGTAGGTAAAAATCGTGAAGACATAGGGGTTGGTAGAGAATTCAGGAACAAGAACCAAACGGCATGGGAAATATTTTCCAGAATCAGTAATTGGGATCATGTCTTATTAAAGAGTTTCTGCATGTCCAAAGAAATCTCCAGTAATCTGAAAAGAAAACCTACAAACTGGGAAAAAAAATCTTAGTGAACTGTCCCTCAGACAAAGGACTTCTGTATAGAACTTATAAAGAATTTTAAAAAATCAGACCCCTGAAATTCAAAGACCCAGTCCAAAAATGGGCATCTGAGATGAACACACAGTTCTTAGATGAAGAAATATGAATGGCAAATAAATACATGAAAAAATATTCAACATAATTTGCCATTAGAGAAATGCAAATTAAACCCACACTGAGATACAATCTCACTCCAGAAAGAATGTGACTATCAACAGAACTACCAACAACAAATGCTGGAGAGGCTGTGGGGAAAAAGGAACTCTTCTGCACTGTTGGTGGGAGTGTAGACTGGTGCCACCACTGTGGAGGTCAATCTGGAGATTCCTCAAAAAGCTGGGGTTGGAGGTCCAATTTGACCCAGCTATTCCACTCTTAGGCATATTCCCAGAAGATTTGAAGACATCTTACCACAGTGATATATGCACACCCATGTTTATAGCAGCACAATTTGTAATAGCCAGATCTTGGAAATGGCCTAAGTGCCCATCAAACAAGGAGTGGATGAAAAATTGTGGTACTTTTATACAATGGAGTATTACTCAGCTATAAAGGATGACCACATTGAGATATATATATAAGTAAATAGATGCAACTTGAATCTATACTCATAAGTGAAATAAATCAAACTCACATCTATAAATACCGTATAGTCTCCCTGGTGAAAAAATGGTAAGAGTACAGAAGATTTTATGGAAATCATGGTTCACATTATACTGCTTTGAAATCTTATGTTTTCATTCATTGGTTGGAATGGTTTTATTCTGTTTTGTTTGATCTTAATATACGTGATCACATAAATAGTTACTATGAAGGCAAGACAATATGGCAGCAATTATTGATTTAATATCATCTTGCTCTGAAGTCCTACCATGCTCTTGTTTTTCTATTAACATTGTTTCTATCATATTGTGTCTTATTGGATTTTAATATGTATGATAGTAACAACAAAATTTTTATGGAAAATGAGATAATATAATAGCCATTGTTCATCTTCGGTTATTTGATTCAGAGTGCCTTGAAATATGTTCATACACTTGAGTGTTTTTTTAAATTTATTTAAAGAGAAAAGCATGTAAAGGGTAGAGGTAACACAGAATTCCACATATTCATTTATGCCTGATGATATAGGCAGTTCTATTGAAGATAATAAGAAACAACACAGCAATCATTGTAGATCACCTTGTACGTTGGTTTTATAAGACTTTTTGCTTTCATGTTTTTATAGGAATTTGTTTTGTTTTGTCTTACTAAGTTTTGTTTCTCCCGCTAATACAGAAAGAATAGAAATACATGTAGGGACTCATGTATGCGTAGCTGTTTACACTCTCACTGTTTGACTATCTACTTTGTATGCTTTGACTTTGTAACTTGAACAACTATTTCTAAGAGGACAATACGTAATGTATCAACTAGTGATTTCTTATTGTTTATCATTTTTGTGAAATTCTGTATTATCTCTACTCTTTACATGCTTTTTTTCTCTTTAAATAAAAAAAAACATGAAAGCAAAAAGTCATATAAAACCACAGTACAAGGTGATCTACAATAATTACTACATTGTTTCTTATTATCCTCAATAGAATATATAATCAGGCATAATTGAATATAGCAGTATAATTGAGTATAGCAGGAACTAACAATATTAGTAAAATAAAACATTGTAGACAGAATAAAACTTCAAAGGTAGGTAATAATCAAACCAGAGTGGATATTCCAGTGGATCTTGTCATCTTAAGTGCAGTTGTCTATACTCTCAGACTTGATACTATCAATCACAAAAGCTTTGAATAAAATCTATCAATACAAAACAGAGATTTAACACACCAGATTCAATTATGATCAGTCATGGTAAAACAGTGTAGGTTTTACAAAGCTTTACATTAAGTTAATAGGAAATTAAGAATGATTACTGTACTGTATCCTGTTATTTTCAGGATTACTGTCTGTGCCCTCAAATCTAGTACAGGTAGAATGACTGGAACAGAATATAATACATCTAAGCAGAGTAGTGTAATGTGGGTTTTAAATCCTGGTGCACTATTAACAATATAGTGTATCAAGGCCATCTATGTTAGAGATTCTAGCCATCCTTCTCTGCCTCATTTCTGCTATGCTATTTTTCTGCCTTTGTTTGTCTAGTTTTCTCCTTCATTCTACTGCCTGCCCCTCTCATTGAGGCCTTTCTGCCATTGTCCCTAAAATCCTGGTATTTTTTTCTCTCTCTTTAGAATGTCCTTCAGCATTCTCTGAAGGGTTGGATTGGTGGTCACAATCTCGCCCAGTTCCTCTTTGTCATGGAAGGATCTTGTTTCTCCATTAATTTCTAGTGACAGTTTTGCAGAGTACATCAATTTGGGCTGTAGGTTATTTTCTTTCAAGGCTTGGAATACTTTTCTCCAAGCTCTTCTTGATTGATGGTCTGTGTCGAGAAGTCAGCCATGATTTCGATGGGCTTACTTTTATAGGTAATCTGTTTCTTTTCTCTGATGGCTTTTAACATTCTGCTTTTATATTGAATCTCTGGCATCTTGATTATTATATGTCTGGGTGTAGCTTTATTTTGGTTGTAGGTGGCTGGAGTTCTGTATGCCTCACACAAGTGAAAGTCATTTTCTTTTCCCATGCTTGGGATGTTTTCCTTAATTATTTCCATGAATAGCCTTTGGAATTAGCCTGTATGTATTCCTGCTTCTTCATCACATTTCTTATTCTTAAAATGTAGATTCTTTTGTCATCTTCTAGCCTTTGTATTGTTACTGCCTGTTTCCTTGTTATTTTTAAGAACGCTTTCCTTTCATGATCACACACTGCAAACATGAATTCAAGTTTTGATAATCTATCATTGGTTTCTTTTAAGGAGTTTTGCCATCTTTCAATGGAGTTTTTAATTTCCTGGTACTCTCTTTGAATCTGCTTCATATATTCTATATTTTCTTTATATTCTTTATGGAATGTTTCTCTACTTTTTTTGTGTTCCTTCCTTCCTCTGTCTGTATCATCCTGAGAGATGCTTCCTGAAAGCATTTCTTTCATTCCTCTATGCATATCCTGCTTTACCTGATTTAATATTTCAGTTTTGAGCTCATCTATAAGGTCCCAAAGACATTTCTTAATGTCCATTCAAGCCATGGCTGATGTTGTGTGTTTGCTGCCCTCAGTCTCCCTTGTTTTTCCTTCTCCTGTATCAGGGCTCTCAGGGTTCTGGGCTTGGAGCCTCCTCCTGCCTCTCTCTCCCATCATGGCCCTGGCTTCCTCCACATGGTTTACAGTGCAGGTCCCAGCCGCCTTCCCTGTTGGCCACGTTTCCTCTGAAGCATGCTGGCAAGGGAACTCTGCCCTCTCCTGCCTGCTCTTTTCAATGAGGTATAAGCAGCAGCTGCATATGCCTACCCCTCCCCACTGGGCCAGCCAAACTTTAGGTGCCGTCACTAGGTTAGTGCGTGCTAAGCGCAGGGAGTTGATTTTGGTTGGCTCATTGGGCCATGGTCAGGGAGGTGGCCCAGTCCAAGCAAATCCCATGAATCTGTTCTGGGGAGGACCAATCAACTGAAGTCATTGTCACTCCCAGTTCAGGCTCCTCCTACCCAATGTGTCACCCATTTGGTCACACCCTTCCCATGTGGGGGGGTCTCATTCCCAGCACTGTACGTGGATTAATCAAGGTCCCTTCACCAGCTCTGCTCTTGATTGGACTCACCAACCTCTGACTTCAGTGATGCTGTGCTTCTTGTGAGTGGTGGCAGGAACAAGTTTGGGCGGCTCTGCCTGATGGCACAGATTCAAGCTGGTCCAAACTTGGTGGGTTACCACAAAAACACTATGTCCCGGCCTGCCCTGCCACTGGAAACTCAGCACAAACCTGCCTCAGCTGTAGGCTCCCTGGAAGCTCCACTGAGGTCCTGCCCTGGCACTGGGAATTCAGAGCAAGCCCATCTCAGGGGTAGGCTCCCTGGAACCTCCATGGAGGGCCCGCCCTGCCACAGAAAACTCACCACAAGCCGCCTCAGGCGTAGGCTGCCCGGAATCTCCGCCAAGGGCCCACCCTGCCACCCGTAATTCAGGGCAAGCCCACCTCAGGCATAGGCTCCCCGGAACCTCAACTGAGGGCCCACCCTGCCACCAGGAACTCAGCCCAAGCCCACCTCAGGGGTAAACTACCCAGAAGCTCCACCAAGGGCCCGCCCTGCCACTGGGAACTCAGTGCAAGCCCACCTAAGGTGTGGGCTCCCCAGAAGTTCCACCAAGGGCCCACCCTGCCACTGGGAACTCAGCGAAAGCCCACCTCAGGTCAAGGCTGCCTGGAAGCTCAACCAAGGGCCCACCCTGCCACTGGGAGCACAGAGGAGGCCCTTGGAGGACTAAAAACTGCCTTGGACTGCTGCAGATGGGCCCACCCTCCCACCTGGAACATCAGAAGATCTCAGCAGGATCCAGTTAGTGGAAGAAAATTTGAAACTTTGCTCCCAGTTGGTGAATTTTGGACGACACCAGATTGACTGTATCAATGTGGTGAGTATACCCCTAAAATAGAGGTGTACAGGGGATAATTAGGGCCAGTAGTAAAACCACCTCCAACTAACTGTAACACTTTGGTGTGTCTGAAAAGAGTGTGTGTGATCACCTCCTACATATAGAAAACACCAGGCAGAGTGAAAATGACAAAATGAAAAACCAAAATGCAGTCTCAAACATGTAGCTCACCAGAAGCAAGTATAGGAGACACTGAAATAGAGGACCCCAAAAGTAACACACTGGGAATCTCTGAAAAGATAGCAAGTGAAATAAGAAAACAATTCCAACAGGCTATAGAGGAAATCAAATTAGAAGTAGTCTCCCATGTAAAGATGGAAATAACAACTTTAGTAAAGGAGTTGTTGAATACAGCTAAAGAAGAACTAGAGAAGAAAGTACATGAGCAGGAGAAACTGATTGAAACTTTGAATGAACAATATAGAAAACAAGCAGAATTCATGAAACAAACTCAAAGAGACATCCAAGAAACAAAAAATCCTATTGAAAGTGTGCAAAACCACATAAAGGAAGCTGAGCATAGGATGTCAGGCCTTGAGGACAGGGTCACAGTTAGTGATCAGGAAAGGATAGAACTTTTAAAAATAACAAAGCAGCATGAAATGACAATCCAGAAGCTTCATGATGATGCCAAGAGCAACAATATAAGAATAATGGGCATTAGCGAAGATACAGGAGTCCAGGTAAATGACATATGTAAAGTATTTACAGAAATAATAGCAGAAAATTTCACAAACATGGGTAAAGAATCTGATATGCAGATAAGTGAGGCAAACAGAACACCGAACAGTCACAACCAACATAAATCCACACCCAGACACATAACAATTAAGATCTCAGACATACAGCATAAAAACAGAATACTAAAAGCTGTCAGAGAAAAGACACAACTCTCCTATCAATGAAAGCCCATTAGATTCACAACAGACTTTTTAGCCCAAACCATCAAGTCAAGAACAGCTTGGAGTGAGGTATTTAAACCACTGAAAGAAAACAACCTTCAACCCAGACTGATGTATACAGCAAAACTTTCATTCAAATTTAATGGAGAAACAAGATACTTTCATGACAAAGAACAACTGAAGAAATTCATGTCCACAAAACCAACCCTAGAAAGAGTACTGCAAGACATATTAGAGATGAAAATGACCAAAATCACCAAAACAACCACAGAAAGAAACTACCAGGTAGGGTAAGCAATTAAATAAGAGAAAAAGCAGAAAGAAACAACTGGAACATAACATGGCAAAGTCGAGCCAGTATATATCAGTGATATCCATAAATATAAATGGCCTCAATTCACCTATAAAAAGAAATAGATTGACAGAATGGATCAAGAAACAGGATCTTACAATATGCTGTATTGTAAGATGATGTACAAGAAACACATCTCACCCAAAATGAAACTCATAGCCTAAAAGTCAAAGGATGGAAAACAGTATTCCATGCAATAGGAACCCAGACAAAAGCAGAGGTAACTATTCCATTTGCAGACAAAGTGAACTTCAAACCTAAAATGATTAAAAGAGATAGAGAAGGTCACTACATACTTGTTAGTGGTAAAATTCAAGAGGAAGAATTAACAATTTTAAATATGTATGCACCAAATACAGGAGCACCCAACTATATAAGACAGATACTAATGGACATGAAAAACCAAATACACAAGAGCACAAATATAGCAGGAGATCTTAACAGCCCATTGTCACAAAGAGATAGATCAACTAGACAAAAAGTCAGCAAAGAAATAACAGAACTGAATGATACCTCTGAGCAATTGGACTTAGTAGATGTTTACAAAATGTTCCACCCAACTACATCAGAATACACATTCTTCTCAGCTGCACATGGGACATTCTCCAAAATAGACCATAAAACATTCTTAAGTAAATGCAAAGGTATTGAAATCATATCATGCATAATGTCTGACCATAGTGCACAGAAACTATAAATTAATGCCAAAGAAATTGTAAAACCTGCATAAATACATGGAAATTATATAACAGCCTTTTGAACAACCATTGGATACAGATACATTAAATAAGAAATAAAACAATATCTACAATTCAACAAAAATATAAAAACAACTTACTGTAATCTGTGGGATGGGATGAAAGCAGTCATAAGAGGGAAATATATAGCAATAAACTGTCATATCAAGAAAACAGAATGAGCACAAATAAACAACCTAATGCTCCATCTCAAGCTTCTAGAAAAAGAAGAGCAAGCTAAACCCAAAGCTCATAGAAGAGAGGAAATTGTAAGATTAGATCAAAAATCAATGCAATTGAAACTAAAAAACAATACAAAGAATTAATGAATCAAAAAGTTGTTTTTTTGAGAGAATAAACTAAATTGACAAACCCCTAGCTAACCTTATCAAGAGAAAGAAAGAAAAAACCCTGATTCATGCAATAAGAACTGAAAAGGGAGAAATTACTACAGATCCCATGGAAATGCAAAAGATCATGAATACCTACTTTGAAAATCTCTAATCACATAGAGTGGAAAACACAAAGGAAATTGACAGATTTCTAGAAACATATGAATTACCAAAGCTCAACCAAGAAGATATAGCAATTTTGAACAACCCAATATCAGTTGTTGAAATTGAAAATGTAATTAAAAGCTTACCAACAAAGAAAAGCCCAGGTCCTGATAGATTCACAGCTGAATTCTACAAGAAATTTAGAGAAGATTTGATGCCAGTACTTCTTAAACACTTCAATGAAATTGAGAAAAAAGCAATCCTCCCTAAATCATTCCTGGAGCCAAATATTACTCTAATACCAAAACCTGAGAAAGATCCAACCAAAAAAGAGAACTATAGAACAATCTCACTAATGAAAACTGATGCAAAGATTCTTAACAAAATACTGGCAAATAGAATGCAGCAAATCATCAAGAAGATTATACATCATGACCAAATGGGGTTCACTCCAGGAATGCAGAGATGGTTTAACATATGCAAATCAATAAATGCAATACACCACATCAACAGAGCCAAAAACAAAAACCACATGGTCATCTCAATAGATGCAGAAAAAGCTTTTGACAAAGTCCAATACATGTTCATGATAAAAACACTTCAGAAACTCGGAATACACGGTGTCTACCTCAACCTTATAAAGGCCATCTATCAAAAACCAACAGCCAACATTATACTAAATGGACAAAAATTGAAAGCTTTCACTTTAAAGTCAGGAACAAGACAAGGATGTCCACTATCACCACTCCTTTTCAACATAGTTCTGGAAACACTAGCCAGAGCAATCAGACAAGAGAGAGAAATAAAAAGAGTAAAGATAGGAATGGAAGAAGGTAAATTATCACTATTTGCAGATGACATGATACTCTATATAGAAGACCCAAAAGACTCCATTAAAGATTACTAGAGGTAATAAACAAGTTCAGCAGTGTAGATGGATACAAAGTCAATGCTCAGAAATCAATAACATTCCTGTACACAAACAAAAAACTCACTGAGAGAGAAATTATGGAAATATTGCCCTTTATAATGACATCTAAAAAAATGAAATACTTAGGAATCAACCTAACTAAAAATGTAAAAGACCTATATGAAGAAAATTATACTACGCTAAAAAAGGAGATTGAAGAGAATATTAGAAAATGAAAGGACATTCCTTGCTCTTGGTTAGGAAGAACCAACATTGTGAAAATGGCCATACTCCCAAAACTGTTATACAGATTTAATGCAATCCCAATCAAAATACCATTGACATACCTCACAGATCTAGATTAAACACTACTAAAATTCATTTGGAAACAGAAGAAACCTAGAATAGCAAAGGCAATTCTAAGTAACAAAAGCAAGGCAGGAGGCATCGCAATTCCTGACTTGAATCAGTACTATAAAGCCACAGTGATAAAATCAGCTTGGTACTGGCAAAGAAATAGACCTGAGGATCAATGGAACAGATTAGAAGATGTAAGCACAACCATAAAGACACTCAGCCACCTGATATTTGACAAAGGGGCTAAATATGTCCACTGGAAGAAGGATAGTCTCTTTAATAAATGGTGTTGGAAAAATTGGCTCTCTGCATGCCGAAAACTGAAACTAGATCCAAGCCTATCACCATGCACAAAACTAAAGTCTAAATGGATTGAAGACCTCAATATTAAAACAGAAACACTAAATCTACTGGAAGACAAGGTAGGTAGAATTCTCGGAGACATAGGTGTAGGCAGAGAATTCATGAACAAAATGCAAACTGCATGGGAAACACCTCAAACAATCAACAACTGGGATCTCATATTACTGAAAAGTTTCCGCACTTCAAAGTAAATCACCAACAGAGTGAAGAGAAAACCCACAGAATGAGAAAGAATTTTAGCCAGCAACCCTTCAGACAAAGGACTTATACCCAGAACATATAAAGAACTGAAAAACCTCAAGCCCCCCAAATTCAAAGACCCTCTCCAAAAATGGGCATCTGAGATGAACACACAGTTCTCAGAGGAAGATATACAAATGACAAATAAATACATGAAGAAATGTTCACCATTACAGGTCATTCGAGAAATGCAAATTAAAACAACATTGAGATTTCACCTCACTCTGGAAAGAAAAGCTGCCATAGCTGGGTGTAGTGGCTCAGGCCTATAATCCCAGCACTCAAGAGGTTGAGACAGGAGGATCGTTGCAAGTTCAAGACCAGCCTGTGCTACAAAGTGAGTTCAAGGCCAGCCTGAACTGCATAGAGATACCCTGTCTCAAAAAGACAAAAAAAAAAGAAAGAAAGTAAAGCCTCCATCAAGAAATCAACTGATAACAAATGCTGGCGAGGCTGTGGGAAAAATGAACACTGCTCCACTGTTGGTGGGAACATAGACTGATGCAACCACTATGGAAATCCATACAGAGAATTCTCAGAGGACTAGGATTGGAAGCACCATTCAATCCAGCTATTCCCCTCCTTGGTATTTTCCCAGAACTGAAAAGTTCATATTACAGTGACATATGTGCACCCACATTCATAGCAGCATAGTTTGTAATAGATAAATCTTGGAAACAACCAAGATGCCTATCAACTGCAGAGTGGATGAAAAAGATGTGGTATTTTTATACACTGGAATATTACTCAGCTATAAAAAAGGATCATCTTAAGGCCTTCATAGGTAAATGGAGACAACTTGTGACTATCCACACTAGTGAAATAAATAAGAATCATATTTATAACTATCACATTGTGGCTCTAGTGTAAAAAGTAATAAGAACTATAAGAATAATAAAACCCAAAATGTGTAATTGCTATTGTAAAAGGAGAGGAAAAGAAAGTGCTCTAAGGGATATAACCTCATGTCTGTTTGAGTGTGTAAAATAGATGACTATATTGCTGAAACTTTGTTGGATCTTTGAGCAGAATTGTTTGCAGTCTCACTGTTTGAATGTCTACTACATATACTTTAATTTTGTAACTTGAACAACTACATCCAAGATGACAATATGTAATTTATCAACTAGTGATTTCTTAGTGTTTTTTCTCTTTTTTTCTTTTTTCTTTTAGAATTGTGTATTGTTGCTACCCTTTTTTCTATTTTCCTTTTTTTCTCTTTAAATAAATTTTTAATGTGTAATTGCTATTGTAAAAAAGAGGAAATAGGAAGTGCTATAAAAGATACAACTGCATGTGTATTTAAATGTGTAGTATTGATAACCATATTTCTAAGTTCTTGTTGGATTGTCGAACAGATCTGTTTGGAGTCTCACTGTTTGATTGCCTTCATTATATGCCTTAATTTTGTAACTTGAACAACTATTTATAAAAGACATTATGTAATTTATCAACTAGTGATTTCTTACTGTTTATCTTTTTTTGGAATTTTGTATTATTTCTACCCTCTTTCTGTTTTTTTCTCTTTAAATAAAAAAAAATTTAAAAACACAAAAGCCAGCTACACCTGGAAGGCATCTCTAAGAATAGTGATTTATTAAGGTTTCTAAATACTAGTAATAAATATATTCACCACAAGCAATTTACAAGCATCAACCCATGAATTAAACTAAAAAATTGAAAATGAGAAGACACTTAAACAAAATGCAACTGCTGAATTTCAACTCAGCTAAGGTAAACCCAGGGTCAGTGAGGTAGAACAATTCAAAAGCCAGCCAACTGGACTATCTGAAATAACACCAAAATTAATAAAGCAGATTAATGAGGCTCTAGAAAAATTCAAATCAAAAATAGTTTCTCACCAGGTGTGCTGGTATGTGCCTATAATCCCAGCACTCAGAAGGCTGAGGCAGGAGGATTGCTGCAAATTTGAGTCCAGCCTGGGCTACAAAGAGTTCAAGGCCAGCCTGAACTGCATAGTGAAACCCTGTCTCAAAAAAAAGACAAAAATTAGTAATAATAATTTCTCAGAAAAGGTCAGAGATGGTGACCATAATGAAAGGCATAACTAGTAACTCTCAAGCAGTTACAGATAAAAAAAATAGAGGAACTTAGAGAAATCATGGAAACCATGAATTCCCAACACAGGAAAGAAATGGAATCCATGGAACACATTCAAACAGAAATCCAGGAGATCTAAAATTTCATTATAAACATATGCAGAGCAGAATGAGCCAGTGTGATGACAAATTATCAAGTATAGAAGACAGGATTTTGGTTAAATACAATGAAAAGAAAGATTTTTAAAAAATAATAAAGGATCATCCGAAATCATTCCAGCACCTGTTAGATGATACAAAGCATAATAACATAGAATTGATCAGAGTCACTGGAAAACCAGGAGATAGCAAAAATGACATAAAAAAACCTGTTCACAGAAGTCATGGCAGAAAACTTCTCAAATAGGGAAAAAGGAATTTGACATAGAAATATGTGAAGCACATAGCACTCCTATTAGCAAGATCCAAAAAAAAAAATCTGCACCAAGGCATATACTAGTCAAGACTTCAGAAATTCAACACAAGAAAAGACTATTAAAAAGTTGTTAGAGGGCCAGGGATTTAGCTCAGTGGCATAAGTGCCTGCCTGGCAAGCATAAGGTCATGATTTTGATCATAAGTACCAAAAAAAAGGCTGTTAAAAAATCATATACAAAGGAAAGCCCATCAGAATCAGAGCAGATTTGCAACACAATCCTCAATTCAAGGAGAGTTGAAAGTGAAGTCTTTCAAGCCCTAAAAGAAAACAATCTCCAACCCAGATCAATGTACCCCAAAAAACTACCTTTGAAAATTGCTGGACAAAGAAAATACTTTCATGACAAAGAACACCTGAGGAAATTCATGACCAGCAAACCAGTACTCCAAAATGTTCTGAAGGACATTCTCGAAAGATTACAAAGACTACAACTCCATGAACCCCAATAGACTGAATCCACCGCAAGGCAGGTAATTAAAGGGAAGTGAAAAAAAGGAACCAATAACAAGACAGTAACATGCAAGCATAAGTAAATACATACCACTTATCATCATCAATGTTGTCATCTCAATTCACCTATCAAAAGAAATAGACTGGCAAAATGGATCAAGAAGCAAGATCCAACAATACAGTGTATACAAACAAGAAACACATTTAATTCAAAATGAAATTCATAGACTTAAAGTCAAAGGATGGAAAACAATATTCTATCCAACAGGAACCTGGAAGAAAGCAGGAGTAGCTATTCTCTTTGCAGACAAAGCATATTTCAAGCCAAGACTGATAAAGAAAGAAGATCACTACATCCTTGTAAAGGGAACAATCAAAGAGGAAGAGATGACAATCATAAATATATATATATATATATAAAATACCAGTGCATTTGACTATATAAAACAAATATTAACAGACATGAAAAATCAAATAAGCATTAATATAATCATACTGGGGAATCTCAGTATCTCATTGTCACAAATACATAGGTCAAGGAGACAAAAATCAACACTTAAATTATCAGAACTGAACCAAACTTTCCCAACAAATGGGCTTAGTAGATGTCTACAGAGTGCTGTATAACAGAACATCAACATACACCGCCATGGTTTATGTCAGTGGTCCCAAGCCTCATGCAATTATGCCTTTGTGATTGGTTCATTGTCTAGCGCTTGGATTGATGGTGTGAGTGCTACACCCAACTAGGGGTGGAGCCAGGATATGATATAAGGGCGGGAAGAAGGTGTCTCTCTCTGTCTCTCTCTCTTTTGCCAATTTGGGCTTTGCTCTTTGCAGCCGCCATGAACTGAGGTCCCATCATGCCACCCTGCCTTGGAGCCAACTGAGTATGGACTGAAACCTCCAAGAACTGTAAGAAATAAACCTTTCCTTCATTCATTTTGGGTGTCAGGTATTTTGTCCCAGCAATGAGAAAAAGTAACTAAGACATACACATTCTTCTCAGCTGCACATGAGACTGTCTCCAAAATGGACTACATACTAGCTAATAGAACATGCTTAAGTAAATGCAAAGAAATTGAAATTATCCCATGAATATTGTCAGATCATAGTGCAATGAAATTGGAAATCAATGGCAAAAGAAACCACAATAACTTCATAAACACATGGAAATTAAATAACACCCTTCTGAACAAACAATGGGTCACAGATGAAAATAAAGGAGAAATTAGACAGATTCTACAATTAAATGATAATGCCAATGCAACATTCCAGAACTTATGGGGTACAATAAAACCAGTCTTACAAGGGAAATGTATAGTAATGAATACCCATATTAGAAAAACAGAGCAAGCTCAAATAAACAAACTAATGTTGAATCTCAATCTTCTAGAAAAAGAAGAGCAAGTCAAGCCCAAAGCACATATGAGGAAAGAAATTAAAAAACCAGAGCAGAAATGAATGCAATGGAGACTAATTAAACAATACAAAAAATCAATGAATTGAGGAGTTGGTCCTTTAAAAGAAATAAAATTGACAAAGCTTTACCCAACCTCATTTTTTTAAAAAAGGAAAGACTTAAATCCAGGCAATTAGCAATGGAAGAGGTGAAATCACAACAGATACTGCAGAAATCAAAAAGATCATCAATACCTACTTCATTAACCTGTATAAGATGGAAAACACAAGAAATGGACAGATTCCTAGATATATATGAATTACCAAAGCTGGATCAAGAAGGTATAAAAATCTAAATAAACCAATATCAGTCAATAAAATTAAAGAATTTAAAAGTTACCAACACAGAAAAGCCCAGGTGCTTATAGATTAACCACTGAATTCCACAAGAAACTTAGAGAACACTAATGCCACTACCTCTCAAGCTGTTTAATGAAATTGACAGTAGAACAATAGTCCCAAATTCATTCCTGGAAACAAGCATCACCCTGATACCAAAATCAGAGAAGGTCCAACCAAAAAAGAGAACTACAGCCCAATCTTCCTAATGAATATAGAAGCAAAACTCCTCAATAAGATGCTGACAAACAGAATGCAGCAAATCATCAAGAAAAGTATATACCATGACCAAGTGGGATTCATCTCGGGGATGCATGGATGGTTCAACATATGCAAATCAATAAATATACTACACTATATCAGCAGAGCCAAGGACAAAACCACATGATCATCTCAGTAGATGCAGAAGAAGCATTTAACAAAGCCCAAAACGCATTCATGATTTTAAAAAACCCTACAGAAAATTAGAATAGATGGTCTTTATCTCAATCTGATTAAAAAAAATCTATGACAAACCAATAGCCAAAATCATACTAAATGGACAAAAATTGAAAAACTTTCATTCTAAATCAGGAACAAGACAAGGATGTCAATTGTCAACAGTCTTATGCAGTATAGTTCTAGAAACATTAGCCAGAGTAATGAAGAGAAAGAAATGAAAGGAATAAGAATACGAAAGGAGCCAGGGATTTAGCTCAGCAGTGTAAACGCCTGTCTGGCAAGCACAAGGTCGTGAGTTCAATCCTTGGCACCAAAAAAAAAAAAAACAATAGGAAAGGAAGAAGTTATATTATCATTATCTGGGGATGACATGATATTCTAGATAAAACATCCCAAAAAACTCCACCAAAAGAATTCTAGATTTAATAACCAAATTCAGTCATGTAGATGAATACAAAGTCAACACTCAAAAATCAATAGCCATATGCTTGGTGCAGTGGCGCATGCCTTTAATCCCAACACTCAGGAGACTGAGGCAGGAGGATCACAGTGAGTTCAAGGTCATATTGCACCACAAAGTGAGTTCAAGGCCAGCCTGAACTTCATAGCAAAACCCTGTCTTAAAAAGCCAAAAAAAAATCAATAGCCTTCCTGTACCTGAATAACAAACTCTCTCACAGAAAAATTGGGGGATCTGTACCTCTCACAATAGCATCCCAAAAAATGAAATATCTAGGAATCAAACTAACAAAGGATGTAAAAAACCTCTATCTTGAAAACTACAGTACTCTGAAAAAGGAGATTAAAGAGAATATCAGAAAAAAAAATACCTCTTGCTCATGGGTAGAAAAAACTAATATAGTGGAAATGGCCATATTTTCAAAACTGTTATGCAGATTTAATGCAAGTCCAATCAAAATTCCAACAGCAGCTGGGTATTTAGTTCAGTGGTGTAAGCGCCTGCCTGGCAAGCATGAGGTTGTGAGTTTGATCCCTGTTACCAAAAAAAAATATATATTCCAACAGCATATCTCACAGAATTAGAGAAAATAATCCTCAAATTCATTTGGAACCAGAGCGGCACTTCTAGGCAACAAAGGTAAAGCAAGGAGCACCACAATCCCCAACTTAAAATTATACTGTAAAGCTACTGTGATTTAGAAAAGAAAAAAGAAGAAAAGAAAAGAAAAGAAAAGAAAAGAAAAGAAAAGAAAAGAAAAGAAAAGAAAAGAAAAGAAAAAAACCAGATGTGAAGATCAATGGAACAGATTAGAAGATGCGGAAACAACTCCAGACACACTAAGCCAACTTATCTTTGACAAAGGAGCCAAACACTTTCACTGGAAGAAAGATAGCCTCTTTAATAAATAGTGCTGGAAAAACTGACTTTGCACATGCCAAAGATTAAAGCTATACCCATTTCTTTCACCATACACTAAACTAAAATCAAAGTGGATCAAAGATCTAAATATTAAAACAGAAGCACTAAATCTGCTGGAAGATAGAATAGGTAGAACTCTTAAAGACATTGGTGTAGGTAAAGACTTTAAGAACAATACCCCGATTGCACAGGAACTATCACAAAACATCAACAACTGGGACCACATCACATTAAAAAGCTTTTTCATGGCAAAGAAAAAAAAAACAACAGAGAAAAGAAACAACCAAAGGTGTGGGAAAAAATTTCTACCAGCCATTTCCCAGGCAAAGAACTAATATCTAGAATGTATAAAGAACTCAAAAAAAAATCAGAACCCCTCAAATTTAAAGACCCAGTCCAAAAATGGGCATCTGAAATAAATTAGTTTTATGCATTCTTTTGTATTCTTGTTTTTTTCCTCATTTAACATATAAGCAGATGAAGAAGTAGAAATGGCAAATAAATATATGAAAAAATATTCAGCATCATTGGTCAATTGAGAGATGCAAATTAAAACAACACTGAGACTCCATCTCATCCCAGTAAGAATGGCTATCATCAAGAAATCAACCAATAACAAATGCCAGTGAGGCCATGAGGACAAAGGAAATCTCCACTGTTGGGGGGAGTGTAGACTGCTGATACCACTGTGGAATTCAGTATGGAGATTCCACAAAAATCTAAAACTAGAGGTTCCATTCGACCCACCTATTCCCCTTCTTGATATCTTCCTGAAAGAAAATCATCAAAAGAAAGTGCTCTAAAGGATATAACTGAATGTATGTTTAAGTATGCAAGATAGATAACCATATTACTAATTTTTTTGGATCATAGAACAGAACTTTTGCGGTCTCATTGATGAATGTCCACTTTGTATGCTTTAATTTTGTAACTTGAACAACTATTTATAAAAGGACAATATGTAATTTATCAACTAGTGATTTCTTACTTTTTTTTAATTCTGTATTATTTCTACCCTTTTTGTTTTGCTTTTTTTCTTTAAATAAA
This sequence comes from Hydrochoerus hydrochaeris, assembly GCA_004027455.1. Taxonomy (NCBI): domain Eukaryota; kingdom Metazoa; phylum Chordata; class Mammalia; order Rodentia; family Hydrochaeridae; genus Hydrochoerus; species Hydrochoerus hydrochaeris. Next base: position 119,594 of record PVLA01004416.1, read on the forward strand.
ATTTTTTAAAAAGAATTAAAATCATTATAGCACAGCAATATATGCACACCCATGTTTGTAGTGACACAGTTTGTAATAGTTAAATCTTGGAAACAACCCAAATGCCCATCAACCTATGAATGGATAAAGATGTGGCTTTTTATATACAGTGGAGTACTACTATGCCAAGAATAAGGATAAGCTTGAGATATTTCTAGCTAAATAGGTGCACCTTGAGACCATAACCTTAAGTCAAATAAATTGGACACACATGATTGAATACTGCATTGTTTCTTTGGTGTGAGAAACTCAAAGTGTAAATAAGGACCAAAATGTGTAATAGATATTGGAAAACGGGAGGTTAATGTTCAAATGAGAAGGGGAATAGCTGGAAGGAGCAAAGAAGGGACAAGAAAATAAAAGAATAGAATGAAAAAAATAGAAACAAAGATTTTGTAAATAAAGCGGGGAAGGGGATGAAGGGATGAGAGGACAGCAGTCAAAAAAGAAGTAAATACACCATGTACAAGTATAAATTCCTTATAATGACTGTTATCACTATGTATCTAAAATGTACCAATAAAATAAAAATAAAGAAAGTTCTCAGAGATAAAAGAGTAAGGTGTGAACCGAATGTCAAAAAGCTGATAAAAGAGCAAGCAGCAGTTGACATAGTAACCACAGTGAAGGGAGAGATGCTCTAAAAAAAAGAGAGATGTGTGGACAGAAGACAGAGGGAGGGGGAAAGCAATGAAAAAGAAATTAAGATGTGTTATATACATGCATCAACTCCACACAAGGAATATAAACATTTTGTACTACACAAATGTACTAATAAAGTAAATTTTTTAAAATTATGAGGAAATCTATCATTCACTTTCACTGAACTATAATTTCCCCTGATTACATAGGCAATTACTATTTGTGACAATCTGTGTGCTTTGCATAGAGTTTTGTTATTTAATTCTTGTGTAAATGCCATTTCAAGCTAGGTAAGTAACAATACAGAAATGATTAAATTATGTTACATCCAACTGACAGACTATTACACAAACACTAAAATTATATTTATGAACCTGTTATTATTTGGAAACATGCTTATATGTTAAATGAGGAAAAAACCAAGAATACAAAAGAATGCATAAAACTGATTGCAACAATTTTTTGAAATCCATACAGAAGGCCGAAGATGTAGCTCGGCAGCACAGCACCTGCCTGGCAGGCACGAGGCCCTGAGTTTGATTCCTGGTAAAAAAAAAAAATCCATACAGATAGCCCAAGCATTGTGGCACATACCTATAATCCCAATGCTTGGGAGGCTGAGGCAGGAGGATTACTAAGAGTTTGAGGCCAACCTCAGATACATAGCAAAAACCTTGTCTCAAAAACAAAAATACAAACAAAAAAGAAAAGTTAAATCCATGAAAATGGAAAAATAATACTACTAAAGTAATATCAAAATGTTAACTCTAGTTTTCATTTGGTAGTAGTTTCAATTTTATGTACTTATAATTTTTCTTTAATAAACATGTATTACTCCTATAGTGGGGGAAGGGACTTTGCTTTTTAAAAGTTTAAAATGAGGAAGAGAGCAAGAAGTCACCAAAAAGCAAGCCCTCCCTGCAAATCAGCATCATGCATGGGCCACTGGAGGAAAAGCCAGATGTCAGCTACTTCCAGCGCACAGGCTGGGAAACAAGAAAAGCCAAGCCCCCACCATAAGTGAACGGCTGATCTGGAGAAACACAAACTTTGATGATGAATACTGAGGTGGAATGCAATTTAATGCTTGTATGTTTAGTGTTTCACTGACTTTGCAGGTCTATTATCTATTCAGAGAATGGCAATAGTCAGTTTAGCATCTATGGGGAGACCTCTTTCTGAGGGTGGTGGTCATTGTTGATTCCCTATTTTCTTGTTTTGAAGTCCTGTATCACTTTCATTGGTTTTTTGGGTTGGGTTTTGTTCTGTTTGTTTTGTTTGATTCTATTGTGTCCGATGTCATTGGGCAGCTATTTCAAAGATAACAAGATATATTATCATAGGCATTTGGGATTTACTATTATCTTGTTTTGAAGTCCTTTATTACATTCATTGTTTTTTTATTGGTTCTATTCTTTTCCATTTTGTTTGATTTTTACTATGTCTGAAGGTATTTGCAACTATTTTGAAGACAGCAGGAGGCATTATGATAACCATTTGTTGATTTCCTATTGTTTTGAAGTCCTGTGTCACTTTCACTGTTTATTTTGATTGGCTTTGTTCTGCTTTGTTTTGCTTGGTTTTATTCTCTTTAAAATAAAGATAAAATAAAATAAAATGGAAAGACTCAAGGTAAATAGAAGGTCCTGGTACACCAAATTGTAATCACAAGTAAAACAAAACTTCATTTAAGCCTCCTTTCTCTTTAACTTATATCTTAATGATACCACTTAAAGTTTAACTGAGTACATGATCTTCTTCAAAGATGCTATAAGACTGGCCCCAAGAAAAGAAGAAAAAAGGTCAGCAGTGGACACTGCCTGAGGCAGATGGAATAAGGGACTAAGCAGAGATCACATAAAGTAAACATAAAAGTACAGGAAATTTGAGGGTGCTAGAGGGAAAAAAAAGAAGAGAGGATTGTGGTCTTTATGAAAAAGAGACACTGGCAGTGGATTTCTATAATAGGCATAGTTAGCATACTTTATGGTATTTCATTATTGTCTGTATTAAAAGTGTACATATTTGTGTCTTTCAGCCTCTCTTTATTCCTCCCAAGGGCATGCTATGTATTTCTTCAGCCCACATGCGCTGTCATATCTGCCTGATATGCCAGGAAAGATTGACTGGACACTATATCTGGACATTTTGGAGCCCGCTCTGGGAGCCAAATGCATAACTACATACCTATCTACGTGAGCTATAGATTTCACAGGCTGCATGAGACAGCCAGGAAACTTCTGGTGATAAAGGAGATCTGGATAAGGTTCCATGGAGCTCCAGAGGTATTCATGGAAAAAAAGAAAGTATATGTTTTCTCTAGGTCTAAATCCCATTTATGACATGCAACCTGACTAACTGAATGATGCTGACTCTTACAGCTAAGACCATTTTTTTATTTGAGACAGGGTCTTGCTGTGCAGTTTAGGCTGGCCTTGAAGTCACTATGTAACCCAAACTGGCCTTGAATTTCAGGTGATCCTCCTGCCTCAGCCTCCTGAGTGCTGGGATTACAGGCATGCAACACCATGTTGGCATAGGGATCATTTCTGTGTTAGTCTCTTCTGTTGAATTTGTGTACTACTCTGTTATCTTCAAAGCTTTTAGCAGGATAGTGGTATGATTGATGGGAGATTGTAGTTTATATATGTCAAATGAGTGTGTTGGAGGGAAAGAAAAGTAGATAGGTATACTTTAATATATTGCAGCTTTTATGAAAAAGAGACACTGGATGTTTATAATGAGCATAGTTAGCATACTTTATGCTATTTTATTATTGGCTATTATTGATGAATTTCTACATGGTTTGAATATAGTTGTTTCCCAAAAAGACAGGCTTTCAAGAAACCTTATATTTTTAGTATGATAATGCATCTTTTAACTCATCTAAAGGCAGAAATAAGGAGACAACTTTATTTCAAGAATGGCATGTGCCACAAGGTCATGAGTTCGATCCCGTGTACCAAAAAAAAAAAAAAGCATGTGAGAAGACAAAGACATTAGTATTAGCCACTGACCTTCAGAGGATGGATACAATTGTCTTAGAATTCTAATAATGTACATTGTAATAGAAAAGATTGTAGCTTTCATTATCACATGCTAGTGTCTTGCACCATCCAGTATAATAGCTACTAGTCACAAATGACCAAGTTTAAGTTAAACTAAATCTCCAGCTCCTCAGTTACACTGGCCACATATTAAATGTTCAGCGACCACGTGTGGCTAATGGATATGTTCTTGAAAAGCACAAATATAGAACATTTACATCAACACAGAAAGTTCCGCTGAACAGCACTGTGAATCTAGACTCTTAGGATGGTGATCTGGAGACTAGGTATCTCTGCCTCTGCATGTAAAGGAACTTATTTTTCTGACTTCAGATTGTCATTTTGCACTGATGTGCTCAGAGTAACACTGGGGAAAGTAAAGCAGTTTAACAAACTTATGAACCTTGCTGCTACAACTTAAAAATAAGATAATTCATTAGGGAATAGCTAAGTAAAATGTGGCATATTCACTAAATGCAATACACTAAGCAACTAAAGGGAATGAACTAGGTGTATCAATAAGGATAGACTTCGGGGCTGAAGGTGTAATTCACTGGTGGAGTATTCATCTAACAAGTGCAAGACCCAATCCCCAACATTACAAAAAAAATAAAACAATACTAAGGATACACTTTAAAAACATTTGTGTACAAAACAGAATAAGATGCCAAATTCAAGCACTGATGCACAGAAAAACACAAAAAAATTCTAATAGTTTGAATGTGCTCACCATAGTTCATGTGTTGGAAATTAAATCCCCAGTGCAACAGCATTAAGAAACGAAACCTCTGAGAGGCGGTTAGGTTCTGTGGGTTCTGCCTTCACAGATGTTCTAAGGCCATCATCATAGGAGGGTTTGATACTGTGGGAATGATACTCTCATAAAAGATGAATTGAACCCCTATCCTCTCCCTTTTAAATGTTCCCTTACCAAGTGGGCACTTCTGCCAAGTTATGATGTAGTAAAAAGGCCTTCACCAGGTGCAGCCCCCCAACCTTGGACTTTCAGTCTCCAGAAGTGTGAGTCAAAAAAACTTCTATTGTTTATAAATTATTCAGTCTGTAGTATTCTATTATAGCAACAGATAATGGACTAAGACAACACTATGAATATATGAATATAAACATATAAAGGCATAATGATGAGAAAAATAAGGGAGAGAAGCACATAGAATTTTAACAACATTTATGTTAAAATGGTATGATTAGTGTTACAGGGCCTTTAGTTTCTCTCTGGTGCTGAATCTTACGATGGTCCACCTAGCACTGAGCTTCAAAACAAAAACATTTTTTTTGCCAAGTGTGGTGGAATACACACCTGTAATCCCAGCACTTTGGGCAGGAGGTCTCCAGGAAGTTGACGGTAGCTTGGGCTACATAGTGAGTTCAAGGCCCACCTGGACTAAACATCAAGACCCTGTCTCAAGAAAACAAATATTTTTTAAAAAATAAAAAATAAATCCAGCTTTATGCTGCCAACATAGTTGTATTATTGCATATTAGATGCAGTTCTTAAGAGGCAATTGGGTTGGGTGTGATCACATACCCTGTAATCTCAGCACTTGGGAGCCTGAGGTAGGAAAATTGCCAGGAGTTCGAGCCCAGCCTGGGTCACATAGTGAGTTCAAAGCCAGCCTGAACTATGTAACAAGGCCCTGTCTCAAAAAGAAAAAAAAAGAGGCAATTGGCTCTGATACATAATTAGTGCCAGAAATAACAGTTTAATATCATTTATGTAAAAATTTTAATCACCCTTGGTGACAGTTTCCAAAATTCAAATGATCAATATAAAACCCCATTCTGTGGTAAATTCATGCTGAGAGGCACAGTGGGGCTCTACAGTTCCTAAAATCAGAGATTCCATTAGAATGATGGGTTAAGGGCTTTGAAAACTTTCGGATCAAAAATCCCTCCTCTGTGGTGTGGAATTCAGATCCAAAAGCCACTTCCTAAAAAAAATCTGTTTTTACCTGCACCCTACCTCCATGGAGTTATGAGGTAATCTAGGCAAGCAATAATCAGGCTTCTCAGCTTTCAGGCCATAATGGTAACTCTGTCACCCAACCACCTGTTCATCTGGCTTCTAAAACATAAAGATTCAGCCTCAGTCAACAACAGAGCATACCATACTTTTTGCTCTTCATCAGAGAATAAAAGTACTATAGCTGGCCTCTGTAGTCCTATCAAAGGCCTGGCTGTGAGAAGAGATATTTGCAGGATATATTGTAAGAGACATTCTATCCATCCACTCTTTTAGATGGCATTTTAAATTGTTTACTCAGATCAAGCTAGAGAACCAGAAGGTTACATGCCTGAACCACCTGAGCTCAGTCCCTACAGAAGTGTTTTAATGTTACACCCTTGGCTTTTAGCTAGGGTAGTTATAAGAAAGTAATATGGAAATCTTTTCTCTGTGTGTTGTGGAATTTACTGAGGACATTGTCCTTTTGTTAATTCTGCACATTTCTTATGGAATTTAGTGCCAGCAATGGACCATTATGTAGCTGTTAAAAATCATAACTATGGGAGACAAAATATGAAAACATGTTTGTGATACATTCTTGGAAAAAAGCAGGCCGGGGGTTTAGCTCAGTGGCATAAGTGCCTGCTTGGCAAACTTGAGGTCGTGAGTCCAATCCCTGGTACCAAAAAAAAAAAAAAGCAGAACACAGCATAGCATATAGATTAATTGCAGCCATATAAAGTTATATGTGTCTGTGGACAAGGGCTAAACACTGATAAGCAAAGATAAAAATGGTATGAGGGCAACAGGATTAGAAGATTTTTTTCTTTTTCAAAAGATTTTCATTGCTTTAGTCCTGTCTCTGTTTACAATCGAGGGAACTAAGAATTTAGTGGCAGGAATATCTCTATCTCTCTTGAAGAATGTTATGTTTCTTTTTTCCTGATAACAAGACTTGTGTAATTTGTTGCATTTCCCTTTCCCTTGACTAACCAAAAAGGTAAATTCAGTGCTCAGTTAGTCATTGTACATGAGCTTTCTCTTCCTTTCCATACCTCTGGTTTTCAATTTCTATAATCTTACAACATGAATACACTTCTTTTGATGAGGTGCTTCAGGTACATTGTAGAAAGAGGCCAAACATAAATCAGACCCCCTCAATTTAAAAGTTGCCCACAGTCAAGCAGGGCATAGTGGTGCACACTGGTAATCCCAGCCATTGGAGGCTGAAACAGGAGGATCATTGTTAGTTCAAAGCCAGCCTGAGCTACATAGTGAGATCTTCTCTCAAAAAAAAATAAATAAATGTTATACACAGTCACAGTAAATTGAAAAAAATTAGCAGCACAGTACCCACCTGGCAAGCACAAGGTCCTGAGTTTGATTCCCAGAACCAAAAAAGAAAAAGAAATATTTCCTGACTTTTTTTTGCAGTGATGAGCTTTGAACTCAGGGGACTCAAACATGCCAGTGCTCTACCACTGAGCCACTGAGCCATACCCCCCAGTCCCTTTTTTTCCTGATGGAGGGGCACCATTAGGCAAATATCTCTGGTAAAAACTCTTCAGTAATGAAGTATGAAGACTGAGGATGTGTCTCACTGGTAGAGTGCTTGGCCAGCATACAAAGGCCCTGGGTTTGATTCCTCATCATTGGAAAAAAATAAATCTGATAAATATCATGCCACTAGGACTTTCAAATTTAGAAATAAAGCAATCCACACGAAAAGTTAAACAGGAAGCTCAAAGATCCCTCAAAACCCATGGTATGGCCAGGTATGCTGGTGAATGCCTGTAATCCTAGCACTAGAGAGGCTGAGGCAGGAGGATCATTTTAAGTTTGAAGTCAGCCTGGGCTACAAAGTGAGTTCAAAGCCAGACTGAACTGCATAGCAAGACCCTGTCTCAAAAAAGGAAAAAAAAAACCTGAGGCATGAGGTATTATGGAAGTTTGCACAAAGGGCAAAGACTGGATTTGTAGGGATGTGAGGTAAGAGCTCAGCCTAAGGCCAAAGAGGCAATGTAGAGCATTGTATCCAGATTGGAAGAAGCACTTCAGAGCAAGAAACTGATGATCATCTAGTATAATAGCCTCACTTTACAAATAAGGAAACCAAAACCAGAAATGGAGAATTGACTTGTATACATTCTGGAGTCAGATTGCCTGGATTTGTACCCTTGCCCTACCACTTTGTGACTGAATCCTTTACCCTAAATCTCATTTTACTTTGCAAAGTGAAAATAGTAATAGCATTTAGCTTACACATTTGTTGGGTAGATTAAATCTAAGAATGTGTGTAAAGTACTTATCATGGCATCTAATAAAACTCAGTAGCCAAGCATGGTGGTACACACCTATAATCCCTGTGCTCGGGAGGCTGAGGCAGGAGGATCATTGCAAGTTTGAGACCTACCTGGGTTACAAAGTGAACTCAAATCCAGCCTGAACTGCAGAGCGAGACCTCATCTCAAAAAAAAGAGAGAGAAGAAGAGAGAAAACCCAGTAAATTTGCTTATTAATATCTGTGCCATTACAACAAAAAAATTTAAAAGAGCAAAAAACAGTATAAACATCATTTTTCAACAGCATATTGACAAGAATTCAGGTCTCCTAATTCAATCTAGTACTCTTTTCATTGCATCAGACTGACCTTCAGAGTTCAAAAAGGACTGAAAATTGCTTCAAACTTAGTAGTGATACTCATTCAAATCTATTAGGGATTAAAATCTGAGGCTTTTGGTCTAGGGTGCACTTTTGAGAAAACAACTCATTAGTCTGGTGCCTGGAAAACAGTAGGCTTTAAGGAAATGTCCTTTAAGAGAAAAACTTTTTTCATTAGGAGTAAAGATTGAACCCAGGACCTTCACACTGAGCTATATCCCCAACCCTTTTTCAATTTTTTTAAAGTTTTGAGGTAGAGTTTCACTAAGCTACTAATTTACCCAGGCCGGGTTCTAACGTGATCATTTTACCTCAGTCTTTCAGAATGCTGAGATTACAGATGCTATACGACCAGCAAGAAAAGATATTTTTTTAAAATAACAGACAGAGTTAAGCAGGCCAATAACACAGGGTTGAGAAATGTTTCACAGAAACACATGAGAAACAGCTTAGGGAATGAGGCAAGAGGATCACAAGTTAAAGGCTAACATGAGCTACACAAGAGTGACTTGTCTCACAAAGAAGAATAAAGAAGAAAAAAGATGAAGAGGAGGACAAGGAGGAAGAAAAGGAGGAAAAGGGGGAGGAAGGAGAAGGGAAAAAGAGCAAGAGGAAGAGAAAAGAAAGGAAAGGAAAGGAAAGGAAAGGAAAGGAAAGGAAAGGAAAGGAAAGGAAAGGAAAGGAAAGGAAAGGAAAGGAAAGGGGGATGAAGAAATGACTTTCAGGGGAAAAGGCAAACAAAGATGTGTATGTTCTATACACTTCTGTGAAGATCAGGGATGGGTAGAGGTGGTGCTTTCTGAGTCCTGGAAGTTTCTGCTTGGTATTTATGTTCACTACTACATCTTTTGCTGTGGTTACTAGCAAAAATTTTATAAAACTCCTGGATGCAGGCTGTGTTTTTTCAGAGCTGGGCTGGGTAACAAAGAAGTGAAGAAAACAGGTGTAGTGGTGCATGCCTATAATTTCAGCATTTGGGAGGCTGAGGCAGGAAGGCAAGGTCAAGGCCAGCCTCGGCTAGAGTTCAAGACCAGCCTGAACTGCATAGTAAAACCCTATCTTGAAACAAAACAAAATAGAACAAATAACAAACAAAATGGAACAAATAACAAACTAGAACAAAAACAAAAACAACAATAAAGAAATGGAGAAATGTCTATGTCAAAAAAGAAAAGAAATGTCTATGTCAATTCAAATTAATAGATCCATTTTGGGAGAGGGGATAGCACCCGGGTAGAAGACTGGGTAGTGGCAGTGAAATATTCAAAGGAGCCAAACCCCTGTGGTCCTCAAGAGAAAAAAAAAGTGGTGAATCAGTAGCCATTTGAGAACATAAACTCTGGGCTTTTAACTGGGAGAAAAGCATGTATCTCCCATGTTCTGCCGTATCTTTTCATAGCATATGACAAGGGTGGTTTTCTGGAGGCCTCCTGTTAGCCCTCTTTCCTGGCCAGTGTCTCTTCTATTTTCCAAAGCTACCTTGCTGACTCTGGTACTTGACCAAGGTGTATTATAACACTCCCACCAAAATGAGGTAAGTTATCCTGAACTCACAAGCTTTTAAGTCATAGTGTTGCCAGGTGTGGTGGCTCACACCTGTAATCCCAGCACTTGGGAGGCTGAGGCAGGAGGATCGTTGTGAGTTTGAGAGTAGCCTGGGCTACAAAGTGAGCTCAAGACCTGCCTGAACTGTGTAGAGAGACCTGTCTCAAAAAGACAAAAAAATAAAAAATAAAAAAATAAAGTCATAGTGTTTCTGTCACCCAACTGATCTTTTTGCCTCCCCTTCTAAAATATCTGGTCCTATGGCATATGATCACTTTTATCTGTCCAAGCTTTCAAAATATACTTTCATATTGTGAAGGTTCAACAAATATCTATTTGATGGCAGAGTCCAGTGGGGAAGAAAATATACTCTCATGAAATGGAAAGCTATGTAACCATGGGCACAAAATTAAAGAATACAAATCATGTTCATAGAGGATCAGGTGATATGAAGTAGAAAAGTGATCTGTTAGGTCAGGCTAGCTGGGGAAAATTTTCAAAAGCACATAAATTTTGGGCTTTAATTAGAAATTTAAGAAGGTGATGCACATGAGATGGTGGACAGGTGGACCTTTTCAAACAAATGCACAAAGGAAAGATGATGCAAGATACAACTCAAGCCAAGACAGGTGCCTGCCCCAGCTTGCCATTTCCCCATCTCAGCAACTCTACTTGAGCAGCCACTCACAGCACCTATTTCAGTGAGAAGACAGCTCTTTGTCATCCAGTGACCACAGGCTTTCTCCTCCACTAAATGAATTCATCACCCTTAAAGCACTTACCAGATCCTCTAAACTGGGCTGCAGGAGAAAGAAGAACATTCAGGAAATGCTTGCAAGGCATTGTGAGTAACTATGTCCCATCTTTCTAGAGCCCAGGTAGGAATATATGGCTTTCTGTATGCCTTCTATGTGACAGGCAGAGGACAAATGTATGTTGGAGTAGAAGGATGAAGTAATGTAAAGAACCAAGATAGTTATTTTACCGTGAGCAAATTAATATCACTTTGAAGGGCCAATATACAGACAGTGCTGAAAAATCCTAATTGCATGGATATTGTTCTTCACAGAGAGAAGGCCTCAACATCACACAACATATATCAAGGGACACTGCAAAGGGTAAACTAATTAAATTACAGTACCTGTCCCTGGAAGTTTGAGATCTAGCAGAAAACTTGGAATGTGGCCAAGCATATAATACACGACACAATTTATTTAAAAGTTGTTAAATGTTCAAGTGTAGTATCAGTTGAGTCTTGATCCTATTCATTCAACTAACATTCATTTCTACTAGTGCCAAGATCACAGACATACATAAAACATTCTGTCCTCAAGGAGCTCACAGTTTATTGGGATAGACAAGTAAACAAATACAGTTTGGGCCATACAGCATGAACCTGCCCAAAGTACTTGGGAATGCTGAAAACAAAGACTTCATCTACACTTAAAGGAGACAGGGAAAGCGATATAGTTTTCCAAAGTAAGAGCCTTGAGATGACAAGTGACAAAATCCCAGGACGTAGACAGAAAAGTGTAAAGGGGCTCAGTTATTTCCAGAAAATCATGGAGAACTCTCAGTGGTTGAAATACACAGTACCTAGCAAAAGATGAAGCAAAAAAGTGTAAAGTGACCTGAATCTGAAGAGTACTGCCAAGGAGTTTGAACTTTATCATGTAGGCAATTGGGGAAACCAGAGAAAGCCCTAAGCTGGGAAATTAAGTGAACACATGTAAATCACAGGACACCAGTTCTTCTGCCTCCTAGGTCATTCTCCTGTCTCCTTGAGCAAGCCACTTACCTCTGAGTATTATGAATGTCATCTATAAAATAGGAATATTAGTGATATCCACCTCACAGTGTTGATATGAAGAGTAAATGAGCAAACCAATTAGCAGAGTGACTGGTACATAATAAGCACTCTATAAATTTTAGCCAGAATTACCTGGCATGCTTCTTAGAATGGTAACAATGTTGCAGCATATAACATAAACTGCAGTGGAGAAAGACTGATGGAAAGAGATCTTATTAAGACGATATTGCAATTAAAATCCTAAATAAGGTCTCCAGCTAGGATTTGGATGGAGCAAGTTAAGGAGATGAAAAGGTCTACCTTGGGAGCCCAGGTAGATCTGGGCAACCATTTGCCAAATTCATAGATCAAGAGAATGCAGAGGGTAATGATATAGGGGAATGAAACTCCCAACTTACAATGTCCGGTAAAGTTTCTATTCTCTAAAATCAAAAAATGAATTTTAGGAACAACGGAGGTTAAAAATAGAATATATTTATTGAGAGAAAGAAAGCTTCTGTCTGAAGAGAGACAAAAGGGGTCTCGACCTGGTTGCCAGGGAGTCTATCTTTTCCAGGGACTTTTATAAAGTAAAATCATGGCGTGAGATGGGTTCAAGGTGGAGAAAACTGGGAACTCACAAGGCAGATGGGCATAAAGTGGGACATAACTATAGTTAGCCAATAAGATTAATAGTCCAGGTAAAATTGATTACATTGGGGACAAATAGGGAAGCAAGTCACATAGAAAGCATTCTTAAGAGCCAATGACTCTTCCCTAGGGAGTTGGAATGGTGACTCCTGGCTTCCTCTGGGTGATAGGGAACTATTTAGAATATCAGTCCCTAGGATACCCATGCATTTGTTTGATCTTTTGTCTTGAGGCTTGGCCCAAAGCAGGAGGTGTCTGTCTTCCCCATAGTTGGAAGGTATCTGGGCTTCTGCACTGGCTCCTTCGAGGACCAAGTCCTGTCTCACTGCCTATATTTCTAACTAACTCAGCTGCCTGTAACAGTAGGAACGTGGGTGCAGGAACAGATAAGAAGTTCAGTTTGGGACCTATTAAATAAAAAGCGAAGCCTTTTAAAATGAGAGCCAGAAGAATATCAATACTTAAGGGGAGTCCAGGAAAAGTCCTGGAGGAATTTAGTGACAAAGATCTCACTGTCAGCGTGAACCGTGTATGGTGGGGACAGAGGCAGGGGGAGCAGACCACCATAAATCAGCTGTTTATGTGACACATGCCTCTCACTGAACTCCTACTACGTGCATACACCTTTTTTAGTCAGGTTTCTTGCTTCTTGCTTCACGGTTTTCCCCTTCTTGGAGACTGTTTTTTCTCTTGATGGCTCTTAAGGAGGGGAAAGGGCTAGCATCTCCCAATACAGTAAAAATATAAGGGACCCCGAACTAGAGAGCAGGTGGAAGGCGGATGGGGGAGGAAAATTACTTTCACGAAAAGGAAAAGAGTACACAACGATCTCTAATAAAAGTTCCACCTCCCCATATCCTGCCACGCTGTTCTCCTGCCGCGGATT
>PVLA01004416.1:132916-177460 GCA_004027455.1 Hydrochoerus hydrochaeris
TCGCAAGAGCCTTGACCCTAATAAGAGTGGCAAGAAGGGAAGTGGCGGGGGAGGGGGAGTCAAGGGAGGGGCAAGTGACGCCGGGGAGCGGGGTTTGGGGGAAGAAATTTGGGAGGAGTGTCGGGGGGGGGGGCAGCAACTTAAAAGGGGGAGGGAACTGCTGCTTGGAAGACTTTCGATGATGGGAGCGCAATGTATGAGGGGATACCGTGCCTCAGGTTTAAAAGAGCAGGAAGCTGAGTGAGAGCTTGGAGAAAAAGTGTCTTCGCTAGGCGGCGGTTACAGGTGGTGTCTGGAAAGAGCTCTGAGGCTCCAGGCTGTAGTTGGCTAGAGGATCCGAGAACTGTGTGGAAAGGACAGTTTGGGAACTAGCCTCCTGAGCGAGGAGGTGGGGGAGTTCATGACTTTCTGGGCACCGACAGGAATGTGCCTCCTGGCCCTCGGTGCTTCCTCCCTTAGGGGAGGCATGGTGAGGGACTCTGGCAGGCTGCACTGAACGCTGAGCCACAGAAGTCCAACTCCACGTATGGATCCAGGGAATAAGAATTCAGCCACAGGGGCTGCCTCAATTGTAGACCTCGATCCCGACTTCGAACCCCAGAGCCGTCCCCGCTCCTGCACCTGGCCCCTGCCTAGACCAGAGCTTGCTTCTGGACCGTCCGAGCCGCCCGAGGTGGAGCCAGGTCGGGGACAGAAGGTACACACGGAGGGACGTTTGGAGCCGATCCTGTTGCCCTCCCGGCTCCCAGAGCCGGCAGGGGGGCCCCAACCCGGGATCCTGGGGGCTGTAACAGGGCCTCGGAAGGGAAGCTCCCGCCGGAATGCCTGGGGAAATCAGTCGTATGCAGAACTAATCAGCCAGGCCATTGAAAGCGCCCCGGAGAAGCGACTGACACTCGCTCAGATCTATGAGTGGATGGTCCGCACTGTGCCCTACTTCAAGGACAAGGGTGACAGCAACAGCTCAGCGGGATGGAAGGTAACTATGACCCCCTTACCTGCATCCCAACACCACCTATTCCTGGGTCCCTTTTTAACGCCCCCCCCTTTTGAGCAGTCTAGAGATCCAACTTAAGTCTTAAGTTAGACAAACATTTACTTGGTATATAGTATATGCCACACTCAGAGCTTGATGCTGGAGGTTCACAGATGAAGTAAGACAATGTCACTACCGTGGAGAAAATCGGATTCTCTGCTCCCTGTTCAACACTTCCCACACTTTAGCTTGGGCTGTCCCAAGCATTTATTCTCACAGAGAAATTTTTATCCTATATACAGCAGGAACTATGTGGATTCCCCACATGAACTTAGCCTTTCTCCTCCCCCACCTCCTACCCCAACACCTTTTCTCCCATTCCTGTGGGATTACTTGAATTCCCTACTTGCCTCCCTATACCTCAGTGTAGAGGTACTATTCTAGGATTGCTCTACTCAGAGGAGGGAGTGGGTGGTAAAGGATAAAAAGACTGGTATTCAGAGGAAAAAGTAATTGATCTTATGCACTAAGAAGAAAATGGACTGTGAGCTGCTATTTGACTCGGTTTACCCTACAAGAAATTCTCCCTTATAAGGATGCCACCAAGCTTGGGGGTAAAATCATAATTTACTGTAGAAGAATATTACTCCTGAGAAAAGATGTAGGACACTGACTTTAAAATGCAAGGTTGGGAGTTCCCTTGGCCTTTCACAAAGAAACTGGGGAAAGAACTCCCAAGATACTAAAAACAAAAATCTTGTCCTAAGAAATACACACTCTCATCACAAAATCAGGCAGCTTCAACCCATATTAATGTGTTGTGCCTCTAGCTGGTGAGGTCAGCATGCAACAAAGTACAGAAACTACCATGAGCAGAGGGTCTTCCTTTAGATATGAGAGATTAACAGATCAGATCTGCAATATGTGTAAGGGCTGAACAGAAGACAGGACAGCTGAGTGAGACCCTTTGCACTATTTATGGGTAGACTGCCACACCAGTATCAGCTCGTAAAGAGCTCCTTTCCTTGGACCCAGCCTACACAACTGTTTTTCTTTTCCCTTAGGTTCATTTTCCAGGGTAGAAGAAATAACCTTGAGTTGTTAGTTATACTGTGGGAGTACAGTCCCTCCTTTATACCTTACAATATAGTTTTAAATTTTTTCATTTGATTACTCTTCACAGAAATTCTGAGATTCTACATTTTACATATTAGGAAACAAAGGGACAGAAAGGTTAGGAAATGTGCCTACTATCAGCAGAATGAAGACTTGAACTCAGTTCTAACTATAAATCCTGTTTCTCTAAGAAGTACATGGCTTATTTTCATTAGAATGATCGAAAAACCAAATCAGACTGAGTCTGGGGCTTCCAAACTCCCACCCCCCACCCCCGGAGGGAGGAAGCTTCAAGCTGGAGTTGGCTTCCCTGATGTTGTGCCAGGGTTACTCCCACCCCACCAGGGGGCGGCACTCACTTAGAACAAGAGTGCTTAGGTTAGGTTGTTTGGGGAGCAATTAGCAGTCACCCTTCCCACAAGCCTGTGAGAGTTACAGACTTCTAGGGAACTTGCCTCTCCCACTTGCTAGTTTCAAGGCCTACAAAAGAAAAGATGGACAAATGAACTACATAGGTACTAAGTAGTAGGGAAAGGAATGAGTCTTCTTGGTAGATCCAGAGTTAAAGAATGAGAAGGGATGAAATCACAGCACCAGGAGTCACTCTAGTCCTTAGTTCCTAAGAGCCCAGGCCAGATGGACAAGTGCAAGTCCTTGAAGGAGCTAGAAACATTTGTACAACCAAGAAAACTGGAATGCCATGACCACAAGTTCCCAGGGAGATAACTTCTTTGGCTAAAGGGCTATGGAATAAGAAGCTGCTCAGGAGCACTCCCCAAGCAAAGGGTCTCCTTATCTGATAGGACCAGAGACAAATGAGTAGCTCCCTACTGTTCATAGACTCAGCCTCCTACTTGCTCCAAGCACATCTAGCTCCTGAGTTTCTAAA
Organism: Hydrochoerus hydrochaeris; assembly: GCA_004027455.1. Classification (NCBI taxonomy): domain Eukaryota; kingdom Metazoa; phylum Chordata; class Mammalia; order Rodentia; family Hydrochaeridae; genus Hydrochoerus; species Hydrochoerus hydrochaeris. The sequence continues at coordinate 135,898 of PVLA01004416.1, forward strand.
CTAAAAAGCTGCATGTAGTAGGTCAAATGCCCTTAAGGCTAGAGAGATTATCCACATATTCCTGAGGAGAATTTATGGAACTAAGAGGGAGGAAGGAAAAAAACTGGAGTGTAACTAGCCTTCAGCAACCAATAAAAGTGAGCTACACCCAGAGCTCAAGAAAGTGCCCATCTCAGTCTTGCTCCCTGGCCTAGGGTAGAGTGTCCCTATCAGAATGATAACCAGTGAGCCCACAGCTTCTACTACCCAAGGCACTCAAGAGCTGAGGAACTGGGGCATGGGATTCAGCCTGTAATCCCAATACTCTTGGAGACTGAGGCAGGAGGATCCCATTTTCAAAACCAGCCTGGGCAATTTAGTGACAGTAGGAGGGCACTGATAGAGCCTCAAGAGGAGTCTCACTGCCCTCACTCAGGGACCACTCACCAATCAGGCAAGAAATATGTACTGTGAACTTTTTTTTTGTAACAGGGATTGAGCTCATGACCTTGAGCTTGCCAGGCAGACTCATGCCACTGAGCTAAACCTCCGGCCCCAGTATACTGTGAATTTGATATACTGTGGGTTTGATAGTCTGAGGTTGCACTGTTAGAGGTTTAAGGACTGGAAAGCATTGTCTGTGCCCTTGGTACTTATACTTGATGATTCTAATTACATGAAACTGTAAACCATGGATTTTACATAGATTGGTTACAATTGTGTGGGACAGACTAAAAATACTGTGCAAGAAATCTGGCTGTCAAAGTCAAGCAATCACTTTTTAAAAGAGGCAGTACTTAAACTTGGTCTTGAAGAGCTAGAAAAACTGAGAGAGGAGATCCTCCTAGGAAAAAGAAAGAGTGATAGTCAAGGGCTGGGGATTTAGCTCAGCGGCCTAAGTACCTGCCTCACAAGTGCAAGGTCATGAGTTTGATCCCCAGCACAAAAAAAATGTGTTTTTTTCTGGGCTGGGGATTTAGCTCAGTGGCTTAAGCACCTGCCTGGCAAGTGCAAGGTCAGGAGTTCGATCCCCGGTACCAAAAAAAAGAGTGATAGTCATAAATGTGGTGAAGGATGTATGTCACTAATTGGCAGAAATGAAGTTGAGATTTAAAGGGAGAAAAGGAATCTTCCAATCCTATAGAAAGCTGGTGGCCCAAATACTTAGTGGGGAAAGGAATACCAGCTGTGTTGAGGTTCCAGCCCCGCCCCCAGTCTCTTCAGAGAACTTGCCTAGGACAGGGTTGTATGATCATTGTCCTATAATCTCCACCTAGCCTGCTCTCAAGAAAAGGGGTGGAAGCCAGAGATGGTGGTACACACCTGTAACCCCAGCACTTGGGAGGCTAGATAGGATCACTGAAAGTTCGAGGCCAGGTTGGGCTACATAGCTAGAGTCTGTGACAAAAAAAAGAAGGGAAAGGGAGGAGAAGGGAAGGGAAGGGAAGAGAGAGAAAAGAAAGAAAAGAAAAAAGAAAAGGGATGGAGGTGTGAAATGCTTTTTCTCATTTAAACTTTAGTTCTTGCTTGGTCACTAGCCCCAGATATCCCCAGAAACAGGGAAGGAGCTTTCTGGGAGAGGGGCACTCTACCCTCTATAGTGCATTGTTACTTTATCTCAGGTACCCCTGTGCAGAGAAGTCAGGGGCAGAGTCTGAGCCACCTGTCCTAGAGGTGGAATGGTGTATGGTCACCTTCCCTTCCTTCCCCCTCTTCAGTTTCTTCCTCTCTTCTCTGTCAGTTTCCCCTCAGCTTTGACCCTGAATCTCCAGGTACACCCCTGCTGTGTCCCAACCTCCCTGTAGGTAACTAATCTGCTGGACTCCTGCCTCCCTTCCACACACCTGATTCTCCTTCCCTGTTCACTGTGCCCCCTTCAGAACTCCATCCGCCACAACTTGTCCTTGCACAGCAAGTTCATCAAGGTTCACAATGAGGCCACTGGCAAGAGCTCTTGGTGGATGCTGAACCCTGAGGGAGGCAAGAGTGGCAAGGCACCCCGCCGCCGGGCCGCTTCCATGGATAGCACCACCAAGCTGCTTCAGGGCCGCAGCAAAGCCCCCAAGAAGAAGCCATCTGTTCTGCCAGCTCCATCTGAAGGTGCCACTCCCACAAGCCCTATAGGCCACTTCATCAAGTGGTCAGGCAGCCCTTGCTCCCGAAGTCATGAAGAAGCTGATGTGTGGACCACCTGCCGTCCACGAAGCAGTTCAAATGCTAGCACTGTCAGCAGCCGGCTATCCCCCATGAGACCAGAATCTGAGATTCTGGCAGAGGAGGAAATACCAGCCTCAGTCAGCAGCTATGGAGGGGGTGTCCCACCACTAAATGATGATCTCGAGCTGCTAAATGGGCTCAATCTCACATCTCCCCACTCGCTGCTATCCCAGGGCAGTCTCTCGGGATTCTCTTTGCAGCATGCTGGGGTTACTGGCCCCTTACACACCTACAGCACATCCCTTTTCAACCCAGCAGAGGGGCCTCTGTCAGCAGGAGAAGGGTGCTTCTCAAGCTCCCAGTCTCTGGAGGCCCTGCTCACCTCTGACACTCCACCACCCCCTGCCGATGTCCTCATGACCCAAGTAGATCCTATTCTGTCTCAGGCTCCCACACTTCTGTTACTAGGGGGTATACCTTCCTCCAATAAGCTGCCCACAGGAGTGGGCCTATGTTCCAAGCCCCTAGAAGCTTCAGGCCCCAGCAGTCTGGTTCCCAGCCTTCCTGTAATGGTACCACCTCCAGTTATGGCAGGTGCTCCCATCCCCAAGGCCTTGGGAACTCCTGCACTCACACCTTCTACCGAAGCAGCAAGCCAAGACAGAATGCCTCAGGATCTAGATCTTGATATGTACATGGAGAACCTGGAGTGTGACATGGATAACATCATCAGTGACCTCATGGATGGGGGTGAGGGACTGGACTTCAACTTTGAGCCAGGTATGATACCCTAGAATCACCTTGGCACCTCAAAACCTATGTCTGATCCTGGATGGCCAGCTGCGCCAGGGAGAGATTTATAAAATGGGTAGTAGGAGCTTCTGGGGAACTGGAAAGATATCATATTATCGTGACATAGTTTGTTTCCAAATGGAACCTCCGGGTACCTCAGCAATACCCTACCCCCACAAGGCAGCAGAAAAGGGGTATGTGTGTAGGGAAAGGGTATCTCTGTTTTCCGGAGCATGAATCTTGATGGTGGGAAGTTGGCCTGCTTCCAGATGAATCTCTTACTTTGTCCTACTTCTTCCCACAGATCCCTGAGTCGTGGCTGGAAGCTTTGTTCCTGGGCTTCAGAGATGGAGCCAGGCGCATTCATATCCACTCTTTTCCCTTGAGCCCTCCCCAGGAATTTGGGACCCTACTTCAGAGCTTGGTGGGGCCTAGTCACACAAACGGGTATTGAGGATTGTGAAGATAAAGCTGCCCCATATAGGGGCAATGGGGGGTAGTTTATTCTCACTGTGCCAATTAGGAAGTAAGGCCCCTTCTCAGGACCCATCCTTAGCTACCCCCATTCCCATCCCTGGAAGCAGGGGCCAGCAACGCTATTGGACATGTGAAGTCACCAGTGGCCTTACCCCTGCCTTTGGGAGCAGGGTTTTTTGTAGAGAGTCTTATCTGAGCTGGACCAGGCTAAACTGAGCCTGGGATTTTTATGCAGTGGCCCCTTAGGCCAGTGGTGTCGGGTGGGTGGGTGGGATAGGGGACCTTCAAGAGCCAAAGGTCTGAGCACTGGAGTGGCTCACCAGGCCAGCACTTTTGGAAGGCTGCAGATAACAGAAAGGCTTTTTATAAATTTTTAAGGAAATATAAACACAAATATAGAGATTTTTAATAGTGGCAAGGTGCTAGTGATGGCAAGAATACTTTTTTCTTTCTGAAGGTTTTGTCATAGTGACATGATACAAACACTACAGACAATACGGGGGAAGTAGGGGTGAGGAGGGAAGCAATAGCAAACAAGAAGAGCTTCCGTTTGGACCAGGTCTAGAAAAAAGTCCTTGCATAACCAAGTTAGAGTTGCCCTAAGGAAAAATTTAAGCCAAGTGCCCTCCTTCAGTCATTTTATACCAGTGGTAGCAAACCTGTGGCACATGAGCTGCAGCGGGCTATTTGTTTCACTGGAAGTTCTAAAAGGTTCGCCATCACCAACTTATACCTAGGAGAGTGTGGTGTTGGGATGTGGCCACCCTTTTGTATGACCCAATGTGGGTTACTGGGGTAGAGTGTGTTGAAGAGCTGAAATTAGCTTGGGGCCTGGGAGGAGGTCAGAAAGAGAAGAGGATTTAGAATGGTATAGTTAGGCACAGAGACTTCCCTGTGCAAGGCCCCTGACAGCTGTCCCTGCCCTTCTTTCCCTTCCCTGACTGCAGGGGTTATGTGGAAGTGGGGGAGGGGGAGCTAGGAAGCTTGACTGAGGGTCTGGGAAATGAGTGGAGATGGGTGAATGTGGATCAGGTTTACAAACACCTGCTAGGGAGGCCATCTGGGGTTCTTTCTCCACTCCAGTCCCCAAAGCAGCCCCTCCCCCAGTGACCTTTGCACTTTCCCCTCCCCCACCCATTGTGGGTTCCCATCATTTCCTGTGTCAGCACTTGGCCTACCCAGATTGTATCATGAGCTAGATTTGAGTGGGGAAGTGTGTCAAATCAATAAATGAATAAATTCAGTAAATGCCTATAACCAGCTCTGGTTTCTGCTGTCTTCTGCTCCCCTCAGATAAAGAAAAAGGGTGGTTAAATCAAAGTCAGATGAGAAGGACTGTCCTGAGGCAGAGAGGTGAGGATGAGGGAATTTCAGCCTGGGAGGCAATGGAGGGTGCAGGGAGAAACACCTAACCCTAGCCTGAGTAGAGAGAAGGCCTCCTAAAGTGAGGTAGGCTGGTTTGAGAAGAATCTACCCACTTCTCCATCCTTCAAAGACTCTACTAGACTTTAAAGTCTTTCTCCCCACTACCCTTGTGCTTACTATCCCTCACCTTCCACTCCCATCCACCCTTGAGTCTCTCCAGTGCTGGGGCATACTTAAACTTAGTGCAGATAGTGAAGAGTCTTTCTCAGAAAAGGAACTTCAAGAGCCAGGCACGATGGTGCCCACCTGTAACCTCAGCTATTCAGGAGGCTGAGGCAGGAAGATCACAAATTCCAGTCCCTGGACAATTTAGCAAGACCTTATCTCAAAAAGAGTTGGGGATGTAGCTCAGTGGTAGAGCACCCATGGGCTCAAACCCCAGGACCCAAAGGAAAAAAAAAAAGAAACACATTAAATTCCAGGAATCGCATACCCAGAATACTGTTCTCACTTGGTCACTTTATTGAGTTAGCGATGTGTATCACTCCGATCATGAAAATCTACTCTGGTCTTATAGTGCAGGCCCTTTCGAGGCGAGGAAGGGGGTGCGTGTTCCTCCAATTTTCCTGATTTGGACTAGAAAGGGAAAGTAAGTAGGTAAACAATGAGGCCCTTGTGGGGAAGGTAATGGAAGGACAAAATGAGGCATGGATTCAAAAAGGAAATTCAATTCCTTAGGCAGAAGTGGGGAATATCCAGTTTGCTGGTGGGAAGAGGGCAAGCCACATTTGCGGACTCTTACTGGAAGGTTCACAGTGGATTCAATTGCAGCGACCTTCTTGGCTTCTAGGATTTTGAGCATCTTCACTCGGTTCCTCTCTAAGATATCACATTGTGTTCGCAGGACATCTAGGAATGAGAAAAAGGCACCTATACCTGCTAGGAATTGAGACCCTACCCATACTGATCCTCCCACCATTCAGATGGTCATTTGGAGTAACCTGGCCTAAGATGTTAAAATGATAGGATGGTAATAGGGAGAGATACACAGAGAGGATGGTAGAGAAATGGGGTGAGGGGGTTTGACACATACACACTCTACCTGGATTTAACTAAAATCCCTCCTAAAGTGGACCTACACCCTGTCCCTTTTTTGTAGGCTTCTGTGATCCCACCCACCATAATACACTACTCTCACCATACATTTTCCATCATACAGCTATGTAACACACTCTCCATATTCTTCCCTCTCCCATCATACTCCTTACCAACGAGTTCATGTTCTGGATTCTTCAGGAGGGGCACAATAGCTCTGTAGGAATTCTCAATTCTGGTTCCTGTGAACATAACAGTGTAATATCCCCAGCCTCTGTCACCTAATCTACACCCTTATGAAGTCCAAGATTTCAGGACTCTAACACTTAATACTGCCTTGAGTTGATTTGCCTTATTTTTTTCTCTTTGGTATGGACATAAGGGGGGGGTTGTGGACATTAAGAAAGGGAGGGTATGAACCTAACTTTTTGTCATACAGGCAGTGTCCTGTCTTAACCTTGTTAGAAATTGTCAATTTGGATCTGGTGAAAGGCGTCCTATTTTAAGTACAAAACTCAGCATCCAACTTCAGGGCCTTGATGTATCTAAAGAAAACTCTCAAACCTCTACTTGGTGGCCCACACTCCACCTTACAAACATAGTAGGTGTTTCGAGCTGTAAGGAATTTGCTGGCATATTCTCCATGAATCTTCATCATGAAAAACATCTTCAGTGTCCCCGATTCATCACACAAATCGATAATGTCTGGAGGAAGGCCACAGGATAATTGGGGCAACTGAGGACACACAATGAGAGTAAAGGGGACCCCAGATCCTCCAGACTGGGTTGGAGGAAGCTGTAGGGATATGAGGAATTCTCTTCTTGTCAGAAGAGTTTAACAATGAAACATGACTCTACTGCTTCTGACCTTGGCCATTAATCCCCCCACAAATTCCTCACCTTGTTTATGCAAGCCCATTTTAGAGCGAATATAATGCATCAACAGGAGGACAGAGCAATTGGTATTAACCAGAAACTGCTGGTTATCTGAGAAGAGATAGGATGGGGCATATGGGCTCTTCTATAGTCACTCCATCTCTGTAATCTCCATTGCCTTTATGCCTCCCCACACCCATTCCCAGACCTCAAGCTCTGCGCTGCCCCTCACCTCCATGTTTGATGAAGATAAACATGGTCTCAAGATCATCTCACTCTTCAGAGAGCACCTTGTGAGTTTTGTGGAAAGAGGGTGTTCTAGAGGACCTGGGGAGTAAGGCAAGTGAGCCCATAGGTTTAAGAGACTAGAGGGGCAGATGGATCTCATAGACTGAGAAGGCCCAGTCTGGGCAGATAGGAGAAAGCTATTGGCAGTTGTGGATAACCAGCATCTCTGGGGTGGGGCCAGAGGCCCAGGTGAGGGATTGTGAGGTCAGAAGTGGTACTTGTAGCAGAAGGTGGAGTAAGGCTAAAGAGAGAACTTGGGTGGGATCTGTAAAAGATACAAAACTAAACTGGACCTGGAATGACTGCAGAAACTTACTGAAGAAAATTAAGTTTCCAGGACAATATTCCTTTTTAGTTAATTTGTAGTATTATCACTTCCACAAGATGACTCTACTTTTTTCCTCCCCTCATAACATGACTCCCACCCTCCTTGCTCCCCATATTTCCCCTGCTCCCCATCCCCATGACAGACATTCTTGATGATTATCAACAGATTTTATTTCTCGTTGATTCTGGAACAATTGAAGGATAGGTGGTACAAGGGAGGGAGGAGGAAGAAAGAATCCTGTAAAAAGGAAAGGCCAGACTGGGGAGATAAGAAATTCACACAGGGCAAAGGGGCATTTCTCAAGTAGGGGATACTGTATGAAGGGGCAATTACATGGGGCACCAAATCCAAAATTAGCTACAGAGGATGGGATGTGCATTGAGCATTTCATCGGAAAGGAAGGATGAATGAGAGGAAGTTAGTAATATGTAGAGCTATGGAATGTTGAGTTTCTGTCAGGGGAATGGGGCTCAGGTTTTGGACTTCAAGGTGTAACATGGGGGGGCCCTGTAGGGCTGACTGAAGGAGAAGCCCCCAGGCCCCTCCCCTGGGCCTCTCCTTTTGGGAGGACCTCACTGACATGGCAGAGCCGTTCATTGTAGTCTGGTTGCAGACTCTCAGCCAGTCCCTTAGACACACCACTCCAGGCCTAAAGACAGAAATCCACAAGTCAAAGGTCAACTAGGGGCAGGAAGCAAAATATACATGCTCTGTGCCAGAGAAGCTCTCAAGATGTCTGCAACCACTGTGATTACAGATGGGACACCCAGATCCTGGGCCCTCAATACTATCGTTTTCATCTGTCTCCCACAACCTATGATTCATTCTTCTACGTGTCTCTGTCATCCATCCCCTATTTGGTAGGCCACATCCTGACAGTTAGTGCAATCCCCTTCCCTATTTACTTTGACCCCTCCCCAACCAACATCTATCTTTCTGGCCAGCAGTTGGCAATTGACAGACAGTAATATATTTAATAGTGTTCTCACCGAAAAGTTCCCATGGTATTCAGTGACCAGATCCTCTAGGTTCTTGAGGGTAGGAATTCGAGGCATTGTCCTGACAGGAGAAAGAGGGAACAGGAACACTTAAGTTAAAGCTCTTTTGTTACTCTTCTAGTCTTGCCATCCAAAATGAAGGGATTCTGTGTTTTTTGAGGTATAGCTTCCTCCTATCACCATACCTTCTTGGAGGATCCCTCATTCTTTAGTATTTTGCCCTCTATCCCTGGAGATCCTCGAAGCATTCTTCCCAACCACCCTACTTCATGTTTTTGAGCTTTCTTAAATCTCACCGTTCCAGCCAGCAATACACAAGGAAGAGACTAATAATCAATCCCATGGAGCCAACAGGGATAAGTACAGCTTTTGTTATAAACAGCCAAGGATTTTCTACAGAAAAAAAAGAAAGGAAAAAGAACCTTACTTTGTGTCCCCCCACCATAACAAGAGTACTAGGCATCAATGTGAAACGCACTCCCTCTACTTAATTTTTACTACAGAGAAACAATCATTATCTACATTTTACAGATTTCGAAACAGAATCAAAGAGTGGTCAATCTGGTTCCAAGGCCATCTTCACAATGCAGACTTTCTGGAATGCTGGAGAGAAGTCACACACATTCCATATCCCCCTTGAGTACTATTTGGCCTCCTTTTCAATCCACTCCCCCTACTTGACAACAGATAACCCAAGCCTACAGAGAAAAGTTCTGCATCCTAGGAACTGAGGTCAAACAGTAAAGGGAGGAGAGGCAGCATGTTTGGGGGTTTAGGAATAGGGAGGTAGAACAAAAGATGATGGTGTTAGAAAGTTTGAGGTGCTGGGATCATGGATTGGGATCATGTAGTTGGCCCATTTTACCCTTTGAAATATTGCTTCCCCAGTAGACTGGGTGACTCCATTTACTCCAATGCTGAGCACTTCCACAGAGCGGGTTAAAGCGGCTCCGAACCCGGAATGTGTACAGTTTTTGCCCATCCACACTAGGAAGGGAGAAGCTCTGTTTGTGATCCACTTGTTGTTCCTTGGAAAGAAAGGTGAAGAAAAGGTTAGTGTATATAAATGAAGGGAAAATTAAAAAATACACTCTCACCTATAATTCAGTGTCACCTGGTTATTTCAAGTTCTTGCTCTTCCCAGTTACAAAGAAACCTGTTTCTGGTTCTCCCCTCCTCTCTTTTTAAAAAAATTATTAATTTCTATTAATATATGTTTGCAGTACATAATGGTCACATTCATCATAGGAGATTTGTACACGTACAAAACAAATTTTCATTCTTTTTTGTCCCCCTCCTCTTCCTTCCCTCTGACCTTTCCTTCCTCTCAACAATTCAAGCCATGCTTCCCCCTTCACTGACTTAAATCTAATGCCTCATCTCCATATCCCCTTAATGGTTTGCATTTATTTACTTCTCTGCCTGGTCTCAGGAAGTGTCTGGACAGGGAATTCACTAACAATGATAGGGAAAGCAGTTGGAAGAGGGTTGAGGGTAGAGGAGCAGAGGAGTTAGGAGGCAAAAAAACAAGCTTGGTCTAAGGTCCTTCTGTCTGAATGATTGAATGCTTTATCCCCATCTGTTTGGATTTAGCTGCTGCATTCATGTTCCCAGTCACTCACAGTCCAGTTGCTATCCCAGTCGCTCCGATACTGCACCAAATGCTGCAAACAGTGGTCCAAGGCATATCTGTTTTTCCAGCTCAGTTCTAGCTGGGATTCACTCAGGTTGCGAAGTGTTAGATTCTCTGGCGCCCAGGGGATCACTGGAGATATGTGTGCATGTGCAGTCATTCCCCTGGCCTAGACAAGTCCAGATCTTAAAAGTAGTTCTCCTCACCCCTCTTCCCTTCTCCATCCTGATCCCCTACCTCTTCCTTTCTGTGCACCACAGTGGAGAAAGAACACCACTCCAGTGACTCTAATGCCCCTCAGTAGCCCTGACCACTTGGCCACTTCTTTGCAGATTACCCAGATTCTGCAGTTTTAGCTTCTGTTCCATCTGCCTCCTGGGTTCTCGTGGGTCCTGGAGCCGGACAACAAATGTTTCATAGAGATGGATCTCGCTTTTTGGCAGCCAACAGCCAGAAGTGATCTCTTTTGAGAACTTATAGTGACCACACTCCTGGACTTTATAATTATCAGAGTTCTTGTACCTGGAGAAAGATTGGAAGGAAGAGGAATAGTGGGGCAAATTTGGGTATTGCATATGTCTATGGCCTAACCTCATCTGATCCGAACTGACTTACAATTTATACCCCATGAGAAAATGGAAGGATGCCTGGAGGCTGGTTATCCTCTTTCTTGGTTTCCTTGTAGTCTCCCTCATCCACCCTTCTTCTTCCTCCCCTGCACAATCACCTCTTCCCTTCTCATACCCATATCGCAGAGTCAGGTTGGTAGGCTGGGGCTCAGATCTGCTATTCCAAGTGCAATTCATGTACTCGCCATTGAACACAAAGCACTGAACCTCTGGGAGGGGCAGGGTGGAAATGTTGAGATACTCAGGGGTCTCAGAGGTCGAGAAGGAATCTAGGTTGGGGAGAAAATAAAGTGGGAGAGGAAAAAAGAAGCAATAGTGTGAGGCAGGCATCCTTTCCCCTGACCCTCCCCACTCTACACTTCACTTCTCTCTGAATTATTGTGAAGGCCACTGCCAGGGTTCAGATTTCCATATGGTCCCTTCCCATAGCCTCCTCACCAACCCACTCCAGTCCCAGATTCCCCACCAGCTGTGTTGTCTTCATTTCCACTGGGCTTGAGGACCGTTGAGTTCAGCCCCACCCCCAGTAGAGGCAGCTGCAGGAGTAAGAGGGATCTCAGTGGCAATGATGGCTTCAACATGGCGCTTGGTCTTTGTTCCCTGGGTGTAGTCTGTGTCAGGAACCTGGGCCCCTCACCCTCTAGCCCTCCCCACCCACACATTTCCTTCTGTCATAGCTTCCGGTGGAAAGAACCTTACAAACCAGGGTTTTACAGAGGGTGTGGCAAATGTGTTCAGTGACACAGGCTAAATCCTCTGGGAGATTAGGTGCTGCTGTAAGGTGGAGGTAAGTAGAAACTAAGGAGAGTATATAACAGTGTCATAGACTCAAGGATCCTCAGAGCACCTAGATCCTAAGAGAGATTTGCTCACCTCAACTACCATCATTCCCAACTACCTTCTCTACATCATTATCTTTTAAAAAATTGTTATTTATTTATCTTTGTATTGGTGTTTTGAGACAGGGTCTCACTATGTAGTTCAAGCTGGCCTTAAACTCTCTATGTAGCTCAGGTGACCTTGAACTTGCAGCAATCCTTTTGCATCAGCCTACCAAGTGCTGGCATTACAGGCATGTGCCACCACACCTGGATGTCTAAATTGTTGTCTTTTATAATGGAGGCTCCACTACACCATCCTATACTATGATCCTTTCTTTACTTAGTCATTCTTAAATCTCTATCAAAGCTATTTTCCTAGAAAGATGGAAAATACTTTTGTGGCTCTTATGGGCACATATATAGCTATTTTCCAGTGGACCTAGTTAGAACCAGAATACCTACTCATAACTAACTACTGCTTGAGCTGGGTCTCTAGCAATAAGTGAGGATATCTGACTTAGAAATGGAAAAACAATAATACTAGTTTCAAACTCCCTATCTTCCCCCAAATCTGCTTTTTCTTTCTGTCTTCCCTATCTCAGTTAATAGTATCACCCTCTCAATCACCCAGACTTGAAACCACAGTGTCCTCCCCAATATTCTTCTCAATCCAGCAGTTTCCTCTTTTCCATCCCCACAGCTGATGTGCTAAATCAGCCTTTCATTACCTTCAGGCATGATTATTACTAGAATCCACTCACTGGTCTTCTTTTCTGAAGGTCTTTTGCTCTCTAATCTAGTCTTCAATCTGTGGCCATACTTACCTTCTCCTGAACATAAGAATTGATTAGAAAAGAGAATCTATCTATAGAAATTGTTTTCCTCCCAATATTTTGAGACATTTTATTTTGTTTGTTTTGTTTTGTTTTGTTTTTTGTCTTTTTGAGACAAGGCCTCCCTATGTGGTTCAGGCTGGCCTTCAACTCACTTTGTAGCCCAGGCTGGTCTCAAATTTGCAATGATCCTACTGCCTCAGCCTCCCAAATGCTGGGATTACAGGTGTGCACCACCATGCCCAACTCTCTTGTTTGGTGTTTTGGTATTTTGGTTTTTTGATGCCGGAGATCGAACTCAGGACCTCACACATGCCAGGCAGGCACTTAAGCCGTTGAGCTAAATCCCAAGACCCTCTTGTTTGGTTTTTGAGCCGAGGTATCACTACCTTGCCAAGACTGGCCTTGAACTCATGATACTCCTGCTTTGGCCTTCTAAGTGCTGGAATCACAGGCATGCATCACCACAGAAATTAATTATCCAGAAAACATTTATTGAGTCTTTAATAATGTGCTTATATTAAAATAGTGCTTATATTTTGAGAATTACAGACAAATAAGATACCCTTATCATTCTAGAAGCTCATAGATAAGTGGGGAAGACATAAATAAATAATACCATATAGTATAAGCTTTGTAGCATAGATGTGAAGACAGTACAAAGTATGCAAACACAGAAGGGGAAGTAACTAAATTTACCAAGATGGAGAGGGGAGTAGTTTAGGAAAGTTTTACTGAAGATCTGTTTTTTGAACATATTGTTAAAAGAATGAGCCAGGTGTGGTGGCGCATGTCTGTAGTTCCAACACTCAGGAGGCTGAGGCAGGAGGATTACCACAAGTTTGAGGCCTGCCTTGTTTACATTGTGAGTTCAAGACTCGCCTGAACCACACAGCAATACTCTGTCTTAAAAAACTAAAATAAAAAAGTGCAATTTTACAAGACTGATAAGGAGGTAGGACATCAGGCAGAAGAAAAGAGTACTTGAATAGGGTTCAGGAAACTGGATTATACAGTCTAGAATGTATTAGGTTGCTAGGGCTGCCATAACAAATTACTCCAAACTTTAAAAGAGAAATTTATTTTCTCAAAGTTCCCGAGGCCAGAAGGCTGAAATCAAGGTGATGTATATAAATCTCCACCCAAGTCAAGTATGGTGGTGCATGCCTGTAATCCCAGCACTTGGGAGACTGAGGCAGAAGGATTGCTGTGAGTTCAAGACCAGGCTGAACTGCAGGGTAAGACCCTGTCTCAAAAAACAAAACAAAACAAAACAAAAAACCTCCATCCTCCAGGCCTTTCATGTGCTGTGCAAGAGCCCTACCACTGACCTACATCCCCAGCCCCAATCAAATTGCTTTGGGAGTTTGTTTCATAACTCTCTTTCCCAGCTTCTAGTAGGTGTTGGCAGTCCTTGGCATTGTTTGTCTTGTAGACACATAACTTCAATTTCTGATTCTATCTTCATATCATCTCTTCTCTGTGCCTCCTTTAGCCTTCTTTTGTGCTTTTTTTTTTGTCAGTGCTAGGGATCAAATCCAAGGCCTCGTATATGTGAGGCAAGGGCTCACCACAAACCTTTATTTTCAGCCCTTATTTATTTATTTATCTTTAATCTTGAGGCAGGTCCTCACTAAATTGCTCAAACTGTCCTTGAACTTTAGATCCTCCCACCTCATCCTCTCAAGTAGCTGGGATTATAGGCATATGTTACTACACCTAGTGGATTCTAATTTTAATTATGGCTAAGATCCTTTTGCCAAAGAAAGTCACATTCACAGATTCTGAGTGGATTTTCCTCTTTGGGAGCCACCATTCAACCTACTGCAGAAAGACCATTATCCAGCTTTAAAGTCTTCAAAAGCTACTCATGCCCTTCCAGATAAAGTTCAACACTCAAACTGGCAAGGTTATGGAGCACCAGAAAAAATTGTTCATTGCTAATGAAAATGAAAGACTCTAGATTTATCCCCAACACCCAAAACAATTAAAAAACAGCAACAAAAAACACTATTTTTTGACTTTCTGGTGAGTAAGTTCCTTAGAAATAACCACACCTCAGATATTGGCTGCACTAATGCCATTGTGCAAAGCTGAGGATCATCAACTGTAAAAATGTACCAGTCTTAGGTAGGATGTTATTAATGTTATGCAGGTGTGGAGAGAGGAGGTATGTAGAAACTCTCTGTAACTTGTGCTCAATATTGTTGTGAGCCCAAATTTCCTCAAAAGAAATTGTCTTTTTATTAAAAAAATAAAAATCTTTCATAGGCCAGGTGCAGTGGTGCACTGCTGTATTCCCAGGTACTCAGAAGGTTGATGTAGGAAGACTGAAAGTTCAAGGCTGGCCTGGGCAGTATAGCAAGATCCTGTCTCACAGTTTAAAAAAAAGTTTAAAAAGAGTGGGGGATTTAATTCAGTTGTAGAGAGACTTAGGCTCATTACCAGTAGCACAAAATAAAGAAACAAAGTAAAAGAAAGTCTTTCAGATTTAGCTCGAATACTTCCACCACCAATATGATTTCCATTCCCCAATCAGAATTTTTTTCCCAATTGTGATGATTCAATTTTTTTTTGTGGTACTGAAGATTGAACCCAAGTTCTTTGCAATGAGCTATATTCCCAGCATCTCTGCCACACTCTAAAAAAATTTTTTGAGATAGTCTCACCTAAGTCGTTAAATTGCACAGGCTGGGTTTGAATTTGAATCCTCCTGTCTCGATCTCCCAAAGTGCTGAGGTTACAGACACTTGCCACCATGCCAGGCAGTTACTGTTATTTTTAACACTGTGTGGGGGGGTACACTGGGGCTAGAACCTAGGATTTCCCAAAGCAAGCACTCTACCACTGAGCTACATCCCCAATCCTTATTAATTTTGTTATTTTGGCTTATCACTGTTACTGTTTTTTTGGTTTCTTGAGACAGGGTCTCTCTATGTAGTCCACGCTGGGCTCAAATGCTGGGATTACAGGCGTGTGCCACCATGCCCAGTCATTGTTACTTTTCTTATTGCACTCTGTCTTTTCTCTAAAAAAACAATACCATAATAGAGACAATATTGTCTCTGAAATCAAGAAAAACTCCTTAGCCAGGTTTGGTGGTGCACACCTATAATTCCAGCATGGAGGGCAGGGGTGGGCTGAGGCAGGAGAATCACAAGAGTTTGAACCCAGTTTGAGCTACACAGTGAGTTCAAGGCTAATCAGCAATACATAGCAAGACTTTGATTTAAAAAAAAATCCTAGTCTCAGCTCTGTTACTCAGTAGTTGCACGATATCAGGCAAAAGAATTTTCACTTTTTGGTGAAAATCGGCTTCCTTATCCACTGAGTAACAACTCCTAAATCATGGGCCCATTTGTGGATTAAAGAAGATAATGTCTGAAAAATCAAATGAAACAGTAGGTGCCTCTTTCCCAGGAATGAAGGTTAATGTTTCTTCATGGACAGTTCGAGGATGCACTTCAAGGTGTCTAAATCTCCCTGGAAATTCAAAATTTTGTATGCATCGGGTCTCCCTGTATAGTCCGGGCTGGTCTTGAACTCACTATGTAGTTTAGGCAGATCTGGAACTCGCGGTAATCCTGCCTCAGCCTCCTGAGTCCTGGGTTTACTGGTGCGCGCCACCAAAACCAGCTTCTTCCTCGGCATTTTAAAGGGTCAGTGAACTAAAAAAAGATTAGGAATCTTCGTGGTAACCATAATGGCCTTGAGGGATTAGTGCCAGTGTTTCAGATTTATCAGGTGCTTTCTTGGGCACACAGTTCCTAATCTCCACAACAGTCCTTTGAGGGAAGATATTAGCATACCCGTTATCCAGAGGTATTAGCAAACCCATTATTAAGAAACGAAGTGATTTTAAAAGGTAGAGTTCCTAACCAATGCAAATATTGAACCTATTCTAGGCCAAGAACGGAGCTATACAATAGGAAAGCAATCCTAACCAAAGTTCTGCACCCTGTCTGCCTTTCCCTTTACACATCTGCACCTCCAAGAGATCTCTCTCAAATGGGAAGGAATCAAGAGATGGAGTGGGGAGGAAAAGGGAATGAAAAAGGAGGTAAGAGTGTTATGTGCCAGTACTAATTCCACACAAGGAATGTAAACATTATGTACTTCAAACGTACGCTATTTTTTTTTCTTTTCTTTTTTTTTTGTGGAACCGGGGATTGAACTCACAACCTTGCGCTTGTCAGACAGGCGCTTATGCCACTGAACTAAATCCCTAGCGCTATTTTTTTTTTAAGTCTGCATCTCCACCACCACACAGAGCTCAAAAAGGCTTCCGTGATTTTCGCTAAAGTGTAAACTGATGCTCCACCTTTAAGGCGGAAAAGCACACGGGGTACGTAGCTCCGCCCCACGCTGGGTAGGGCCTCGCCCACTTTGCAGTCGGTATTTTCCGTAAGCTCCCGGCGTCCCTCGGCTGCGCTCGGTAGTTTCCGGCAATACTCAAGAGTTCCTAACGTGCCCCTCGTGGTCTCTCGGCCGCCATCCTCCCAACCAACTCCCCCCCTTTCGGCTCTCTCCCTCCTCCCACTCCCTACACAGCCCCTGCTTGGCCCTGCTGGCGCCTGTGGCGCTTCGGGCTAGCCAAGATGGCGGCCTTCGGGATCTTGAGCTACGAACACCGGCCCCTGAAACGGCCGCGGCTGGGGCCTCCCGATGTGTACCCTCAAGATCCCAAACAGAAGGAGGTGCGTTAAAAAATCCGGACTGCTGAGGGGCCAGGGCAAATGATTTGCATTGACAGTTTGGGGGGGGCGGGGCGATTAGGTGGGGGCAAAAGTCCCAAAAGGGGGAAGAGTAAAGTGGAGCAGTGTAGGACAGCAGGGGACGGTGGGAGGTTCTCGGACATAAATAGCGATTGATGGTGGGGCGCGCCAGAGGCGCCCCCTCTAAACACACACCTCAGAAAGTTGTCTCAGGCAGCTTAGTGAGGTGACTCTCGGGGAAGAGTGATGTTGAGAGAGCTCTGGCTGGTTAGGAATCTTAGTGACTTGTGGGGCTAAGGGTGGGGTCCAAAGGACTATAAGGGCCTATCTTTAAATAATAATCTGTTCTACACAGAATCCTCCTCCCTTTCTCCGTGTTGCCAGCTCTTTTTCCTCTCCTTTCCCACAACCTCCTCCCAACGGGGGAAAAAATCTAAAATGCCATTTTCCTGCCTCAGGATGAATTGACGGCCTTGAATGTAAAGCAAGGTTTCAATAACCAACCTGCTGTGTCTGGGGATGAACATGGCACTGCCAAGAACATCAACTTCAATCCTGCCAAGGTGAGACATCTTGCCAGGCTGAAGGAAAAGACTGGAAGACTCTGAGAAGGACCAAAGACCCTAGGTTGTGAAGACTTAAAGGGACAACTTAAATGGCTTAAGTTTGCCCTCATAATCCAAAGCTATCATGTTGCCATTTTTGCTTCAAAAGTAGGACCACCTGTCTGCCCCTTCTTCCTACCCTGAGGTATAGTTTTCTTTCCTCAGATCAGTTCCAACTTCAGCAGCATTATTGCAGAGAAGTTACGCTGTAACACCCTCCCTGATACTGGTAGAAAGAGGCCAGTGCACCAGAAAGACAACTTCTGGCTAGTGACTACTCGATCCCAGAGTGCCATTAACACCTGGTTCACTGACCTGGCTGGCACCAAACCACTCACACTACTAGCCAAAAAGGTGAGATACTCTTCTGTTCTTCAGACCATTGTGGGAGGGGGTTACCAAGTATCCCCCACACACCATTCTTACGTTAAACTACATAAATATCAGTTCATGGGCTAACAAGTCTCACTATTTGTGATGTCCATTCAGGTCCCCATTTTCAGTAAGAAGGAAGAAGTGTTTGGGTACTTAGCCAAATACACAGTACCTGTGATGCGGGCTGCCTGGCTCATTAAGATGACCTGTGCCTACTATGCCGCTATGTCTGAGAACAAGGGTAAGAAGAGACAGGTCGTTGACCCCTTCACGGGTGAGTAATTTCTAACATTGGGTGTGCCACTGATGGCTTCAAGGAGTAATAGACCCTTGGCATCACTTTCCTTTCTAATCTATATTCTTTGCTTCTGCTTGTATCTTGGATTCACTCAGTAAACATCAAGTAATTTATTTTGGTTTTGTGTTTTGCGGTACTGGGGTTCAAACTCAGGGCCTCACCAATGCCAGGCAAGTACTTTACCACTGTGCTTTACTCCCAGCCCTGAACATCAAGTAATTTGATTTCCTACTGTGTTCATGTACTGAGCTATTAAAATGACCTATATATATTCTCCACCCTTAGGATACTTATAGTCTAGTGGGGATGAAAGGCACATGTTCAGATAACATTAAATATAGACCATGGTATTTATCAAAGAATAGAGCCAGGCATCGCTTGTGCATGCCTGTATGCCCAGCATTCGGGAAGATCACAAGTTCAAGTCCAACTTGGACAGCTGAGTAACTTTAACAAGACCTTGTGTCAAAATTTAAACATTTTTAAACAGTTGAGTGTGGTAGTGAATACCTGAAATCCTAGCACTCAGGAGACCAAGGGACAAGGATCACCACAAATTTGAGGCCAGCCTGGGATATATAGTGTGAGCCTGAGGCGAGCTTGAATTATATAGCAAGACCCTGTCTCAATAAAATAAAACAAAAAGAAAAGAAGGAAATATTGTTTAAAAGAACTAGTTTTATAGCTCAGTGTGAAGGCCTGGGTTCAAGCCTCAGAAAAGGGCTGGAATGTAATGTGATGTGAAGGTCCTGGGTTCAAATCCCAGTACCACCACTACCTCTCAAAACTAAAACAGAAGCTGGAGCTGTAGTATATGATTATAATCCCAGGTACCTGGGAGGCTGACCCAGGAGGATTTCAAGTTTATGGCCAGCCGTGGTAACTTAGCAAGACCCTGCCTCAAAATAAAAATGTTTTAAATGTTTTGGGGACATACCTCAGTGTTCCCTGGGTTCAGTCCCCAATACCACAAAAAAAGGAAAATGAAAAAAGAGAAGGTTCTTTGAGACTTCAGTGGACAGTTTTTTTTTTCTCTTGGGGATACCTGGGAAGACTTTGGGGAGGCGGCATTTGCTCAGAGGCTAAGAAGATGAATACAATTTATAGTTGTGATGACTGGAAGTTGAGACAGGGATAGAAGGTAGTCTAAGCAGAAAGATAGTTTCAAATAACCCCTTTCTTATCTTTTCTCTAGAATGGACTCAGATCATCACCAAGTACTTATGCGAACAGCTACAGAAGATGGCTGAATACTACCGACCAGGCCCTGCAGGAAGTGGGGGCTGTAGTTCCACAGTAGGACCCTTGCCCCATGATGTAGAAGTGGCAATCAGGCAATGGGACTATAATGAGAAGCTGGCCATGTTCATGTTTCAGGTAAGGAGGAGGCCATGTTACGTAGAGCATTGGATTGAGCCTGATCTTGTACTCTACTGGTATGGAACAGATGTGTCTGCCACCTTGCCCCAATTTGCCTTTCATTTGCCTCATCTCTAATCATCCCTGGGCTGAACTAATCCTCTTCTACTCCTGGTACCTATAGGATGGAATGCTGGACAGACATGAGTTCTTGACGTGGGTACTTGAATGTTTTGAGAAAATCCGCCCTGGAGATGATGAATTGCTTAAACTGCTACTGCCCCTACTGCTTCGAGTAAGGCTTAAAATCTGGGGTGGATTTCCCGAAGACAAGATGTTAAAGCAGTGTCCCATGAGCTCTGATGGTCATATTTTCACAGTACTCTGGGGAATTTGTTCAGTCTGCCTACCTGTCCCGTCGTCTTGCCTACTTCTGTACCCGGAGACTGGCCCTACAGCTAGATGGTGTGACCAGCCACTCATCTCATGTTATATCTACTCAGTCAACAAGTGCGCTGCCCACAACCCCTGCTCCTCAGCCCTCAACTAGCAATACACCCTCAACTCCCTTTAGTGACCTACTTATGTGCCCTCAGCACCGGCCTCTTGTTTTTGGCCTCAGCTGTATTTTACAGGTAGGTACTAGATTGGCTCAAAGAAGTATTAAGAATCTAAAGAACTGAGTGCCCATCCTGGAGAATGGGGTGATTCTAAATTGAATGTGGGAGTAGGCATTGAGTACTCACTTGGAGATTGTTGCTTCTCAGTAATGAGGTGTTAGTTCCCTTTTGGGGGTTCTGGTCAGCCTCTCCCAGGACTAAATACTAGATCCAAAGCCTTTCAGGAAAGTAGGTGTTGGGAGGTGGTCAGGAATGGATTTCTGTCTGCCTCCAAAACTTAGAATAACCTTTGATCTGAAACTTAAGGATTGGGTCATCTTATGGGATTCCTGAGAGGTAGCTATGGTAACTGAGTTTGACTTAACTGTTTATGTCTGGCAGACCATCCTCCTGTGTTGTCCTAGTGCCCTGGTTTGGCACTACTCACTGACTGATAGCAGGATCAAAACAGGCTCACCACTTGACCATCTGCCTATTGCACCTTCCAACCTGCCCATGCCAGAGGGCAACAGTGCCTTCACTCAGCAAGTAAGTCTGACCAGTATCCTAGTGCTCCCAGATATGGATATAAGGCTAAATTATTCTTCCAGAAATAGTGATTTGGGGTCTGGTAGTGTTCTTATAGTTTTTTGAGTGCTGGGGTACATACATCCTTAAAGCCTTTTTTATATTGTAGGTTCGTGCAAAGTTGCGAGAGATTGAGCAGCAGATCAAGGAGCGAGGCCAGGCAGTTGAGGTTCGCTGGTCTTTTGATAAATGCCAGGAAGCCACTGCAGGTGGGTGTCAGAGGGCAGATAGTAGAAAGTATATTTGGGGGAAGGATGAGATGGTAAAGGCATAGATATCTGAGAGTCATAATGTGTCAGACCTCTGGATAAGTTCCCATGTTGTTTGTCCTCCTCAGGCTTCACAATTGGACGGGTGCTCCATACTTTGGAAGTGCTGGACAGCCATAGTTTTGAACGCTCTGACTTCAGTAATTCTCTAGACTCCCTTTGTAACCGAATCTTTGGATTGGGGCCTAGCAAAGATGGGCATGAGGCGAGTAAGATGGGGACTAGAAAGAACAAAAAACATTGTAGGAGTAACTGTCTATATGAGGGGAAAGTGGGGTGAGGCATTGAAACCAGGGGGTGTATGTAGGGATATCTTCCTGGACCCAGGATGTTTTAAGATTGGACCTCATTTCTTTGTATCCAACCCTACCTTACTTATTCCTGTGTTCCTTTGGTCTCCAGATCTCCTCAGATGATGATGCTGTGGTATCATTACTATGCGAATGGGCCGTCAGCTGCAAGCGTTCTGGTCGGCATCGTGCTATGGTGGTAGCCAAACTTCTGGAGAAGAGACAGGCAGAGATTGAGGCTGAGGTTAGGGAACAGAGATAATGAGACTGGTCATATGGGAAGGAATCTGATTGGGGTTGGAGACCCCAGAGAGACTGAGGTTCAGAGTTGATGGTGTATATACCAGGCATGGTAGCATCTACTGTAATCCCAGCACTCAAAAAGCTGAGGCAGGAGGATCACTGAGAGTTCAAGGCCAACCTGGGCTATATAGTGAATTCAAATTCTGCCTGAACAACAGCAAGGTCCTATCTCAAAAAATGACAAGAAAAGTTGATAGTGTGAGAACAGAATAAAGAAGTAGCAGAAAACCTGCAAAGAATGTTAAGGACAGGAGGCACAAATAGGAAGGTGCAGATTGATACCTGGTTAGAGAAGACATCAACGCTGCAGTTGACAGGTGCAAAGAGAAAGGAGGTCAGAAGGGGAAGAGAAGTGAAAAGTGTGGAGTGGAGGCAGCATAGGTGGGAATGCCAGGGTCATACATCAAAGAGCGAAGAAACAGAAAAGTCAGTCAATCCTCAGTCTCTTTTCTCCATCTTGCAGCGTTGTGGAGAATCTGAAGCAGCAGATGAGAAGGGTTCCATCGCCTCTGGCTCTCTTTCTGCTCCTAGTGCTCCCATTTTCCAGGATGTCCTCTTGCAGTTTCTGGATACACAGGCACCCATGCTGAGTATGAACACCCCTCCACACACACACGTTTCTCTGCCTAGTCTCAGTTACCTGCCTTTGTCATCAGAAAGCATATTTAAGGGCCTTCTGGTCTATATTTCAGTCTTGGGCTCTATGCAAAATGACTTTTAGATGTAATTCTCCCTGATCATCTTACATTTTAAGAGAATAGAGAAATAACAGGCAAGAATAAAGACAAGAACATGTGGTTGAAGCATTTTCACTTTGTAAAGAGCAACAGAGATGCTCTGTTTCTTGCTAAGATGATATATGGAGCAGCAGGTGGGGTAACCAACTATACTTTTATCCTTCAACAGTTTGGAGGTTTTTTTTTTTTTGGTCACTCCTATTAGTGTCTCAGGGGTCTCCCTCTCTGAGATGCTCTAGAGCACTGCTGCAAACCAAAAGCACATGTGCCACAGTGGGTTGTTTGTTATCATTGAAAGCTCTAGAAGATTCATCATCACTGCTGTGCAGCATCATGCCTTAGGTGTGTCTCTCTTTGTGTCTCCTTCTTTTGTGCTCTTGTGAACTCATATCTTATTTCTTCTTTTCAGCGGATCCTCGAAGTGAGAGTGAGCGAATAGAATTCTTTAACTTAGTACTGCTGTTCTGTGAACTGATTCGACATGATGTTTTCTCCCACAACATGTATACTTGCACTCTCATCTCCCGAGGCGACCTTGCCTTTGGAGCTCCTGGCCCCCGGCCTCCCTCTCCTTTTGATGATCCTGCTGATGACCAAGAGCGCAAGGAGGCTGAAGGCAGCAGCAGTAGCAAACTGGAGGTGAATGGGCTTCTCATTGCCTTTGATTGTTTCTACTGATATTCCCATCTTCACAGCTCCAGTAGGCCTCTGAGAGTCTCTTTTGCCCAAGAAGAGTAGTATTAACTTTTTATAGTTTACAGAGTACTCCCTCACCAACTATTTTTGTTCATCTTGTTTTTGTTTTTTGTTTTGAGACAGGATTTCACTGTGCAGTTCAGGCTGGCCTTGAACTCACTTCATAGCCCAGGCAAGCCTCAAACTCACAGCAATCCTACTTCAACCTCCTGAATGCTGGACTTGCAGACATGTACCACCACACCCAATGGCATGGACCTTTTCTTTTTCAGTGCTAGGAATTGAACCTAGGGCCTTGGGCATGCTTGGCAAGTGCTCTACCACTGAGCCACATCCCCATCCCTTTCATGTCAGTTTTTTCATTTCATCTTCACAGTAGCCTTTTATTTTTCATAGAAGCTAACGCCCAGACTGGCTAAGTGACTAGACAAGGTTTAAATCTAGAACTTGTGGTTTCCCTAGTTCAAACCCTTTTTCTCTAGTTCTATAAGCTTTTCTGTTCAGTCAGGAGCAGCTGTGTAGGACTAAAGCCTCTTTGCTTATATTCTGTTCCCTCAGGATCCAGGGCTCTCAGAGTCTATGGACATTGACCCTAGTACCAGTGTGCTCTTTGAGGACATGGAGAAGCCTGATTTCTCAGTAAGTGGGAACCTGAATGGGGAAGAATCCAGCTCCTTAGATCCTCTCATTATGTCACATTTTGGGATTTCTTTGTAACCCCTCCGACCCTTTTCTTCTCCTAAATCCTGCTCTTTTTCATTTCTTAGTTGTTCTCCCCTACCATGGCCTGTGAAGGAAAGGGTAGCCCATCCCCTGAGAAACTAGATGTCGAAAAGGAGGTGAAGCTCCCACCTAAGGAGAAGATTGAAGGAACTCTTGGGGTTCTTTATGACCAGCCGCGACATGTGCAGTACGCCACACACTTCCCCATCCCCCAGGTACTGTTCCCCAATACCTGTGTCCATCTTTTTTGAGGCTAGATTTCTGTCCAGGGCATTTGCTGAGGGGTTGAAGCTATTCTTCAGGGTGTGGGTGTGCTGGGAAGGAGCTCAAGCACACTGGGGCACCAAAGGTGCCAGCATGCTACAGGAAAAGGGCAAGTGTGTGCTGGGTCTGATGGTACTGCCGGGATGCAGGAGGAGTCGTGCAGCCATGAGTGCAACCAGCGGTTGGTCGTACTGTTTGGGGTGGGAAAGCAGCGAGATGATGCCCGCCATGCCATCAAGAAAATCACCAAGGATATTCTGAAGGTTCTGAACCGCAAGGGAACAGCAGAAACTGGTGGGTTTGAGGCTCCTTGAATAGATCTCCCTCAAAGAATGCCCTAGTCAGTCTTCCCATCCCCAGTGTAGGGAACTCCTCAGTCATGTCCCAATGTCCTGTCTCTTAGAGTCTCCTGAGAGCTCTAGTCCTTTTGAAACTTCCCCCCTCATTCCCCCCCTCTGCAGACCAGCTTGCTCCTATTGTGCCTCTGAATCCTGGAGACCTGACATTCTTAGGTACCTCACAGTAAGCCCCATACTGCCCTCCCTCCCCCACCCATCCCTCAACCTAGCACCTCCCTATACATATTCCTCTAAGGTCCACAGTCTGTGGTCCTCTAAACCTTTGCTTCACTGTTCCCTTCCCTTCATTCCCCAGCCCTTCCCTTCTTCCCTCTTCCTCCCCTCCCTACCTCCCTTCCCATCCCCCCCCATAGCCTTTTCTCCATACCCCACCCACCTACCCTCAGTCAACTGGTTATCTTTTCTGTCCTGAATTCTCTTTCAACTGTCCCTTCAGGTGGGGAGGATGGGCAGAAGCGGCGCCGCAACCGGCCTGAAGCCTTCCCCACTGCTGAAGATATCTTTGCTAAGTTCCAGCACCTATCACATTATGACCAACACCAGGTTACGGCTCAGGTGTGGGCCTAAGCCCAGCCCCCTTCCCACATTCTGGCCTCCTATCCTATTTTTCCTTCTTCTTATCTTTTTTCCCCCTAGGCAGGCCAAACCTGCTGGTCTCACCCCCTTCCACCATCATGGTTTCCTGCTTCCCTGGTTTTTCCCTCCCTCCATTTCTGTCTCCCACTGCCCTTATCAGGTCTCCCGGAATGTTCTGGAGCAGATCACGAGCTTTGCCCTTGGCATGTCGTACCATTTGCCTCTGGTGCAGCATGTGCAGTTCATCTTCGACCTCATGGAATATTCACTAAGCATCAGTGGCCTCATCGATTTTGCCATTCAGGTGGGGAAATTAGGGAAGATAAAGGTAAAAGAAGGAATTCTGTGCTAAGTAGGATATGAGGACTGGAGTAGATGTTCCACCCATTTTCCCAGACTATTTGGAGTGGGTAGGAAGACTAATACAGGGGGAGTGGAATGTGACCAAGGACTGTAGGAATAGAGATTTAAATGTTCCCTGAGGAGGCCCGAGAGACAGATTAGAACATTGGGTACAGAACATCCTCCCACAATGGAGTTCATAGAACTATCCTTGGAGACTGGTTAGAGGTGTCATTAATAGAACAAAAGACAGCAGCATGTAAAAACAGGGCCTTTCTGTGTTAAGGCAGCTCCAGTAGGAAGGGACAACAGCCTGGCCTTGCCAGGTTCCTCCCAGAAAAGGGGATTATGTATGACATGAAAGGCATCTTCTTTTCTCTCACCCCCATCCACTGTGCTAGCTGCTGAATGAACTGAGTGTGGTTGAGGCCGAGCTGCTTCTCAAGTCCTCGGATCTGGTAGGCAGCTATACTACCAGCCTGTGCCTGTGCATCGTGGCTGTCCTACGCCACTATCACGCCTGTCTCATCCTCAACCAGGATCAGATGGCACAGGTCTTTGAGGGGTAAGCAGAGCTTTGAAAGACCTGAAACATAGGGCTCTGGCAAATGCCAGTGCAAGTCACTTGGGAGGAATACATGGGCTCACCCTGGGAAGTACCTACTGTGCAGTTGAGGAGGGACCGATATTACTGAGAGACTGGAATCTGCTTCATAGGGCCTGTGGATCCTGACTCCTGCTGATCCTCCCAACCTTGCCTCTTATGACAGGCTGTGTGGTGTAGTAAAGCATGGAATGAACCGGTCAGATGGCTCCTCTGCAGAACGCTGTATCCTTGCATATCTCTATGATTTGTACACCTCCTGTAGTCACTTAAAGAGCAAATTTGGGGAACTCTTCAGGTAAGAGAGGTAGGAGGTAAGGGGTAGAGCGTGGGATCTAGTCCCATCTCCTTCCTACTACCACCCACCTCAGGTGCAGAGCACTGCCCATTACCCTGTTGCCTACCCAGGGTCAGTTATAGACCATGTCCTCCATGTGCTGTTACATTACCGAGAGCAGGCCTTCTGCTTCCCAAGACCCTTCCCTGTTCTTCATAGTTCCTTTCTTGCACACTTTGCTGTGACACATCTCCCTTTTTGTTGTCCCAAGGTCCCTTGACCCTCACCTTTATTTTCTTTTCTCCTAGTGTGGACCACCCTTGTGCCCCACTTATTCAACCCTACTGTCATCTTTTCCCACTCTTGCAGTGACTTCTGCTCAAAAGTGAAAAACACCATTTACTGCAATGTGGAGCCGTCAGAGTCTAATATGCGCTGGGCACCCGAGTTCATGATTGACACCCTGGAGAACCCTGCTGCTCATACCTTCACCTACACAGGGCTAGGCAAGAGTCTTAGTGAGAACCCTGCTAACCGCTACAGCTTTGTCTGCAATGCCCTTATGCACGTCTGTGTGGGGCACCATGATCCCGATAGGTATGGGGCATGGCATATACTGAGGAAAGGGCATCAATCACACCCCTGCCTGATGTTGGGAGGGGTGACATACATGGGAAGTATTGCCCATTTGATTACTACTGGGGCAGAGATGAAATACTGAATCTGAGGTTTGGTGGAGCAGGGCTTTTCCTGAGGGCACTTGTATTTTTCCCTAGGGTGAATGACATCGCAATCCTGTGTGCAGAGCTGACTGGCTACTGCAAGTCTCTGAGTGCAGAGTGGCTGGGAGTACTTAAAGCATTGTGCTGCTCCTCTAACAATGGCACTTGTGGCTTCAACGATCTCCTCTGCAATGTAGATGTGAGATTTGGGGTGGGCAGTTAGCAGGGCTGGGGTCTGGTCCTAGTCATCAAACTTGTCAAAGTTCTGCAGGGTGGAGGCATGCCATTTCTCCACACTGAGCTGCCACATCCATCTGCTCTTTGCTACAGGTCAGTGACCTGTCTTTCCATGACTCCCTGGCTACTTTTGTTGCCATCCTCATCGCTCGGCAGTGTTTGCTCCTGGAAGATCTGATTCGCTGTGCGGCCATCCCTTCACTCCTTAATGCCGGTGAACTACCAATTCATAACCTTTAGAATTTCTGGACCTCACATTTCAGTACACAATGGCTAGCCTCTAATTGTTTGGTGTGGGACCCTTTGCTGTGGCTCCCTGGCCCTTACTAGGCCAATGCTTTGGTGCACCCCAGGCTGTGAAGGGGCCTGTTTTCTTTTTTCTATTTTTTTATTGGTTTGGTTTGGTTTGGTTTTTTTGCTCCCCTCTAGGCCTGTTTTCTAATCCTGATTTCTCTCTCTCTCTCTCTCTCTCTCTCTCTCTCTCTCTCTCTCTCTCTCTCTCTCTCTCTCTGTGTGTGTGTGTGTGTGTGTGTGTGTATCTGGTATTCTGAGGATGGAACCCAGGGCCTGGTGTGTCTTTGGCATGTTTTCTGCACAAAACTACAGCCCTAGCCCCATAATCTTTTTATTTTTTGATTCTTCAACTACATAACAGTTGTCTGTTTTTTTCTTTCACCTTACCTGTCTCCCTCCTTATTCCTCCTCCACACACATTCAAGCATACACATATGCACACACACACAGAGTTTGTTTTTATCCCTTCCAAATCTACTTGTTTTCCTTTTAGCTTGTAGTGAACAAGACTCAGAGCCAGGTGCTCGGCTCACCTGCCGCATCCTCCTGCACCTTTTCAAGACACCACAACTCAATCCTTGCCAGTCTGATGGAAGTAAGTGACCCTGATCCAAGCCAGGTGCCAATAGAAAGCTACACACACACGCACACGCACACACACACACACACACACACACACACACACACACACACACACACGCTCGTTCCCCCTGACTTCAGCTTCCTCTCCAGACAAGCCTACAGTTGGAATCCGCTCCTCCTGTGATCGCCACCTGCTGGCTGCCTCCCAGAATCGCATCGTGGATGGAGCTGTGTTTGCTGTTCTCAAGGCTGTGTTTGTACTTGGTAGGGGTGGGGAGTTGGAAGGGAGTGGTGCCAGAAGTGTATATAGGGTGGGATATCAGCTCAGCTACAAGGGACAGTCTTTCTCCCTCTCAAAGGTGGTCTTCTGACCTTGGGGAGGAGAGGAGGGTGAAAACTACATTTCTGTTCCATAGGGCAACATTTAGGGGAGTTTCTGCCTTTGTAGGCCCAAGGTAGATCTCTACACAGTATTCTGATCTCATTCTGCCCTCTCTGTTTTCCAACCTGAACCACAGGGGATGCAGAACTGAAGGGTTCAGGCTTTAGTGTGACAGGAGGATCAGAAGAACTTCCTGAGGAGGAGGGAGGAGGTAGCAGTGGTGGTCGGAGGCAGGGTGGCCGCAACATCTCTGTGGAAACAGCTAGTCTGGATGTCTATGCCAAGTATGTGCTGCGCAGCATCTGCCAACAGGTCAGTCCCACCTTCCTCCCACAACCCCTAAATGCTTCCTTATAATATAGGCCTGTTTCTAGCCTGGAATCATACCACTTCCCTACTGTACATCAGGTCCCTAACCCAACCCCAGCACATCCCTGTGCTTCCTAGCACCCCTTACTGGTTGTCCCCAGTCCCTGATTATCAGCTTCCTCAGGAATGGGTAGGAGAACGGTGCCTTAAGTCGCTGTGTGAGGACAGCAATGACCTACAGGATCCAGTGCTGAGTAGTGCTCAGGCCCAACGCCTCATGCAGCTCATCTGCTACCCACATCGACTGCTGGACAATGAGGATGGGGAAAACCCCCAACGGCAGCGTATTAAGCGTATTCTTCAGGTAAACCCAGGTGATGGTCTTGGAAGAAATAATGGGACCTAACTTGAGAAGTAGTGTAATAAGAGAAGAGAGTTCAGTAGACAAGAAGATAGAGAAAGATGTGGAAGAAAGTGGATGAGAGCAACAACTCCAGCACAGGTTCAAGAGTAAATCCAACATGGTCTAGACTCAAGAATAAGACTGTGAGGTGAGCACATAGCTGCCTGGAGTGAGTGAGTGTAGCTCATCAGTGGAACACTTTATATCTGGATGGCCTGGCCTAGGGCTTTGTACATTTGGCCCTTTGGTTGTGACTTAGAAACTGAGGAGTAAATAGTTACTACTTTATTAAGTATGGACTTTGTAAGTAGTTACTACTTATTAAGCATGGTACTGTATATAGATTTTCTCACTTAATCTTTACAATCCTATGAAACAAGTATAAATATGTATTTGGCCAATGAGACAGGCTTAAAGAGGTTAAGTAACTTCTCTAAGGTCACACAGCTCGTAAGTTTAGAGTTGGTGTGCGAATCCAGGTATGCCTGTCTCCTTTCCAGTTCTGCAGACATTCAGGTGATTGGAGGATGGAAAAATAAGGCCATGAAGGAAAACCTAAAGGAACGAGGTCCTTTCAGCCAGAGGAGACACTGCTAAAAGGAGATTAACCAGTAGTAGCTTGCCAGTCTCCACAGGACTTAGAGAGATTGTCTTGAAAGGCCTTGTCTGGAACTTTTGAACAACTGTTCTAAAACAACAGAGGCAGGCTTCAACTTTTAATAGCAAGTATTTAAAGTTTAAATATTATACAAAATTTTCTGATGCAAAGGAATATGAAGCTGTAGAACAAGGATCTAGAGGACGATGTGATTCAACTATTTTGGATTATTTAAATGTAATCTTTCCTAAAAAGAGGAACATAGAGGTCCCTTTTAGACCTTTGAAAACTTGTGATTCAAGGCTGTGGGAGATTTGGCAAGGCATGGTGGTACATACCTATAATCCCAGCTCTCTGGGAGACTGAAACAGAAGGATGGCAAAGCCAGAGACCAGCCTTGGTTACTTGGCAACTTAGCAAGACCCTGTCTCAAAATAAAAACTGAAAGGCTAAAGATAGAGCTCAGTACAAAGGCCTTGGGTGGTATCACACACATGAAGAAAAGACAGAGTTCCTTATTTGTTTTAAAACAGTATCACACAGTGTAGTTCAGACTAGCCTTGAAGTCATGTACCCCAGGCTGGCCTCAAACTTGTGACCAATCCTCCTGCCTCAGCCGAATCGAACTCAGGACCTTGCACTTGCCAGGCAGGCACTATGCCATTGAGCTATATCCCTGGCCAAGAAAAAGTTTGTTAAAGTTATAGATGGTGAGAGATACAGCTCAAGCGACACAACACCTGTCTGGCAAGCGTGAGGTCATGAGTTTGATTCCTGGTACCAAAAAAAAAGTTATGGGAGATTGGGAATTGGTTGTAGGGTAGTGGATAGCTGGGACATGATGGTCACTAACTTGGGGTGGGGCTTCTACCACAGAACTTGGACCAGTGGACCATGCGCCAGTCTTCCCTGGAACTGCAGCTCATGATCAAGCAGACCCCTAACAATGTGAGTAATGCCTTCTTGGACCCTCCCCTTTCCCATATCCACCTCTAACTAAGGAATGTGAACCGCCATAGAAGAACCTGGGTTTTAGCCAGGTATGATGGCATATGCCTGTAATCCTAGCACTCTTGTAGGCTGAGGCAACAGAATCACAAGTTTGACTCTAGCGCAAATAATTTAGTTAGTTATAGTTAGCAAGTCCCTGTCTCAAAAAAAAAAAACAGCCTTGTAGCTTGGTGTGAATGGCCTGGTTTCAATCCCTAGTACCACGACCACCAAAAACAAAAAACCTAGGTCCTATGCTTAGGCTCTGAAACTGAGAAAAGTAAGCAAGGGGATGGGAAAGTAGCAGACATGTGGAGCTGGTGATAAGAGAAATGTATTGGGAATGCTGGAGTTCTAAGCTGTGGGGAAGCTTGGCAGGGCTGGCAGTAGAGCCTATTTCTTGGGTCACAGATGTAGTAGGTATGCAAAGAAGAGGACAGTGGGGAACTAGAGAAATTGGGTGTGCTAAGGTTGTAACTCCTAACAGTTGTATCCCTGCCTTCCTTTCAGCCTCTACAGTTGCTTTCCTTTGCCCTTATCTCCCATCCCTTGCACCAGGTATCTTTCTTTGCTCTTGGCTATGTATTTTAGCACCTCTGTGCCTTTCATCCTCTCTAGGAGATGAACTCCCTTCTGGAGAACATCGCCAAGGCCACAATTGAAGTCTTTCAGCAGTCAGCAGAGACAGGGTCATCTTCTGGAAGTATAGCAAACAACATGCCCAGCAGCAACAAGACCAAACCTGTGCTCAGGTTAGGTAGAAACACGTTAGGCCTCATCCTCTCATGAATTTCTCTAATTGCATGAATGATATCTGCCTCAGGGAGATACTGTGTATGTCCAGGGAAAGGAGACCTCCCCACAACCCTTTGTCCTCTGTCTGTCCTACAGCTCTCTAGAACGTTCTGGTGTATGGCTGGTGGCGCCCCTCATCGCTAAACTACCCACTTCTGTCCAGGGGCATGTGTTAAAGGCTGCTGGGGAGGAATTGGAGAAGGGTCAGCACCTAGCCTCCTCCTCTCGCAAAGAACGTGATAGACAAAAGCAAAAGAGGTAAAGGGTTTTGGGGTGGTGTGGGGACTGAGAAAAAAGAGGAGACAGGCGCAGTGAAAAATAAAATTTGGGTCCAAGGGCTGAGAATAGACATCACAGGGAAGTGGTAAATCAAAGGGTAAGAGTGGAATGGCTGAGCAAGAGGCCAGATTTAAGAGTCTGAGATTTAGGCTGAGGATTTAACAACATAAGCACCTGGCTGGCAAGTTCAAGGTCAGGAGTTCGATCCCTGGTACCAAAAAAAGAAAAAAGAAAAATAAAAAGAGCCTGGAATTTGGAGGAATGAGAAGTTGGAAGTTGTCCCATTGTCCTGTCCTGTCCCCTTTTCCCTCTCCTCTCTCCCTTGCTCCCTTCTCTTCTCCTGTCCCTTCCATTTCTAGCATGTCCCTGTTGAGCCAGCAGCCATTCCTATCCCTGGTGCTGACCTGTCTCAAAGGGCAGGATGAGCAACGTGAGGGACTCCTTACATCCCTCTACAACCAAGTGCACCAGGTATGGGTCTTGGGGCCATGGAGGTGGGAAGGAGGGCAGGGAAGCATATACATAAGAGGCCACTATGTACTTTGAACTTTCATTAGTTTCTAATAACCAGATCCCTGAGCTGCGTGTTAAACTTGTTTCCGTTGTAGATTGTGAAGAATTGGCGAGATGGCCAGTACTTAGATGATTATAAACCAAAGCAGCTAATGCATGAGGCACTCAAACTTCGGCTCAACCTGGTGAGGGGGAAGCTGGGGAGAAGAAAGGAGATGGGGCTAGAAATGTAGCAAACAAGTCTGAGTTGGGGAGGGCAGGGATGAGGATGGAGACCCAGATTTTGTGATGTTCAAGTGTTAACTCTGGATATAGGGCCTGAAAGTTATAAAAGGGACTGGATCACTGTGGTCAGGGTCCAGTAGCTTGCATGCCCTGGATCCTTGCAGGGATTTCCCTCAGTGTCCTACATTTTGATGTGTCCCTATAAATACCAGAAACGCATTGTGGAATGTTGAATGAAATCCTGAAAACCAGCTAGTCCAACTCCCATCGCTTTATAAAAGTAAATACCAAGAATTCAGCCATTTATTCAAGATCATATAGCAAATCATAGATGCAAATGAAGCTTGATCTTAGGGGTTTCAGCTCCCCTCAGCCCAGGCTCTAACTAACATAAGCTGGCTGTCACCCTTGAGCCATCTGACTGATCTGTGGCCCTGGCAGGTGGGGGGCATGTTTGACACGGTGCAGCGTAGCACTCACCAAACCACAGAGTGGGCTGTGCTTCTCCTGGAGGTCATCATCAGTGGCACTGTTGACATGCAGTCCAACAAGTAAGTAGTTCTCTACCCCAGCGGGGGGCCCTGTACCCATGCCAGCTGCGAGGTTTGCTGAGGTGAGTGTGTGGCTGATACTATGGACCGTAATCCTGCATTCCCCACACAGTCTTGGTGCCCTGGAGATGCCATGTTGAACACCTCTTCCTTGCCATGAGACCTTTTTCTTTCTTATTTCTTCTCTGGGTACCCCCCTCCCTACATTCTGTCACAGTGAGCTCTTTACTACGGTATTGGACATGCTGAGTGTACTCATCAATGGGACTTTGGCTGCAGACATGTCTAGCATCTCGCAAGGCGGTATGGAGGAAAACAAGCGTGCATACATGAACCTGGTGAAAAAGCTACAGGTGAGTAGACTGGCGTCTCAGCTTTCTGCCCTGACTGCATTTGCTGTCCAGTTTCAGGGGCTTGTTCTGGCTTAAGCCCTCCACTCTTCTTTTTTATATCAGGTTCTGAGCTATTCTTTCAGGCTTCTCAGTCTTCTTTTTTTTCTGTGTCTTTGAACTCTTGTCTCATCTTCCTGTGCCTGCAGAAGGAGTTGGGGGAGCACCAGTCAGACAGCCTGGAAAAGGTTCGCCAACTGCTGCCACTGCCCAAGCCAACCCGAGATGTCATCACCTGTGAGCCACAGGGCTCCCTTATTGACACCAAGGGCAACAAGATTGCTGGTTTTGATTCCATCTTCAAGAAGGAGGCATGTTCCACTATCCTCTCATGCCCTTGGCCTTTCTGCAATAACCTCAAAGCTTTGGCAGGCTCATCACTCAGAAGTCCATCAGGCTCTGAAAACTGTCTCGGGGGGTTTTGAGCAAATTACTTAACTTTCCTTGTTTTATCTCCTCCTCTTTGGAGTCCCACCCTCTTTTCTGGACTTTTTTCCTACCACTCCCTTTTCACATGCCACTGTTTCTCAGCACCTTCCTCTCCTCTTCCCTCTGCCTCCCTGTCTTGCCCCATGCATTTGTCTAGCTGATGCTGTATCTTTTTTCTTGCTTTTCTTTTCCCCCACCACTCATCTGTGCAATTTTCTTTTTCCTCTGTCATTTACAGTATTTGATAAGTAACCATAATCATTGTGTATAGTTGAGAGTTAAAGGGAAAAGAGGATAGGGTTTAAAATCCAAAGTGCAGGGGCTGGAGATTTAGCTCAGCAGCATAAGCACCTGCCTTGCAAACACATGGTCATGAGTTCGATCCCTGATACCGATTAAAAAAAAATCCAAAGTGCAGCTGGGTGTGGTTTCACAGGCCTGTAATCCCAGCGCTTGAGAGGCTGAGGCAGGAGGATCGCCGTGAATTCGAGGCCAGCCTGAATTACATAGTGAGACTCTCAAAAACCCCACCAAAATCCTATCATATATTCATATATAATATATATATCCTCATTTCTCTTCCTCATTTGTCTGCCCATCTGTCTATCTCTGCCTGACTCTGCCTTTTTCTATCTATCCACCTGCCTCTTTATCTCTCCTAGTTTCTCTGACTGCTGAGCTCTTTTCTCTGCCCTGTCTTTAATCTTGCCTTTCCTTTTTTCTCTCTCCCTCTCCTCCTTCCTCTTTTCCTGTGAATGTCAGTTTTTCTCCCCCACTGCTTTCCTTTTCTCACCGTCTCTAAGTCCTGTTTCTGTCTCTGTACTTTCCCCAGCTCTGCCTCCTCTGCTCCTCCTCCTTGCTCTCCTGGCTTCATCTTTACCCTTCACGCCTCTTTCCTTCTGTGACTTACTCTCTTACTTGTGTACTTGTGTATCCCTGTCTTTCCTTCTCTCACCATCTCTACTGACTGAAGTTACCTACAACTTTTTTTCCTTTTTTTTAATATTGCCAACAGATATTATACCCTATTCTACAAGTCCTCTAGATGTGCTTTGTGTTCTCCAAGTTTCATCAGCTCATTGTCTCTCATTTTCTGGAACAGGGTCTACAGGTTTCTACTAAACTGAAGCTCTCTCCTTGGGATCTGTTTGAGGGGTTGAAACCTTCAGCACCACTCTCTTGGGGCTGGTTTGGGACAGTCCGGGTTGATCGACGAGTGGCTCGAGGGGAGGAGCAGCAGCGGTTACTGCTCTACCACACACACCTGAGGCCCCGGCCTCGTGCCTACTACCTGGAGCCACTCCCAATGCCACCAGAAGATGAGGAGCCACCAGCTCCTACCCTTCTAGAGCCCGAGAAAAAGGCACCTGAGCCCCCCAAAACTGACAAACAAGGAGCTGCTCCACCCAGCACTGAGGAACGTAAGAAGAAGTCCACTAAGGGCAAAAAGCGCAGCCAGCCAGCCACCAAAACAGAGGTCAGTGCCTCCCCCACCATGCATCACCCTAAGTCCCTCCTTATGACTTTGCCTAGTAGAGTGATAGTTTTTACTTTATAGGAGGCATGAGGTATTTGTAGAAAAGGGGTATCATTAGAATTATAATAAAAATTAGCTATGTAAATGCAGCTCCTCTTCACAATCCTCTCACCTTCCTCCTCTGCCACCTACACAGGACTATGCAATAGCCCCGGGTCGGAGCGGCCCCTATGGTGTGACAGTGCCTCCAGACCTCTTGCATCATGCGAACCCTAGCTCCATATCCCACCTTAGCTACAGGCAGGGCTCCATAGGCCTGTACACCCAGAACCAGCCACTGCCTGCAGGTGAGTGCCAGCCACTAGGAACATTCTTCCTACTCAAGGGCTGTGCCACTACCTTGGGGTACTGTGGCTGACTAACACTCAGGGAGAGAGCTGGAGGGAGGAGGAGCCCAGACAAGTAAGTCTGCTTTCCCTTCCAGGTGGCCCTCGTGTGGACCCATACCGCCCTGTGCGGTTACCAATGCAGAAGCTGCCGACCCGACCAACTTACCCTGGAGTGCTGCCCACAACCATGACTGGTGTCATGGGCTTAGAGCCCTCATCGTATAAGACCTCTGTGTACAGGCAGCAGCAACCCGCAGTGCCCCAGGGACAGCGCCTTCGCCAGCAGCTCCAGGCAAAGATAGTGAGAGGGGCAGTAGGGAAGGCTGCCAGGGAGAGGGGCTTTTAGAAGTTACAGGACTGAGGAGACACTTAGGATCTTCACAAGAACACTCAGGGTGGGAGATGCAAAAAATGACCTAGCAGAAAGCATTTCCTGAGTTTAAGTTTCTCTCCTTTGTCCCTTAGCAGAGCCAGGGGATATTGGGACAGTCATCTGTCCATCAGATGACTCCCAGTTCTTCCTATGGCCTGCAGACCTCCCAGGTAAGGGCCTGGGGTTCTGAGCATTGGGAACAGAAAGGCAAGCTGCTGTGCACACTCCTAGGCCTGACTCTTCTCTTCCTTCCCTCCAGGGCTATACTCCTTATGTTTCTCATGTGGGACTGCAGCAAAACACAGGCCCTGCAGGTACCATGGTGCCCCCCAGCTACTCCAGCCAGCCTTATCAGAGCACCCACCCTTCTACCAATCCTACTCTTGTAGATCCTACCCGCCACCTGCAACAGCGGCCCAGTGGCTATGTGCACCAGCAGGCACCAACCTATGGACATGGACTGACCTCCACTCAGAGGTACTCAAAAGCTGTGGGCCGGGCAGGAACACTGAGGTATAAGGGAGCATTTGATATGGAAAACTCATAACTACAGGTGATGGGGCTGGTCTGAACTCTAGAGATACTGGGAACACTTACCTGGCCAAGTAACCCATAACAACAAAAGGCTGGAGCTGGAAGGGACCTTGGAGACTAACAGTCTCACATTTGATTCCCCAGCATTTCTCTGAGACCCCAAGAGGAGGGATTATTTGTTCAGTTCTGATAAGAAAAGATCTGGGATTTATAAGAAAAAAACTGACATGATAAGCTGTATTCAGCAGTTGAACTCCAGGATGGACTAACAAGTTAATACCCTGGCTAATATTAGTCAAGCTTAGTTATGACCTAGTAACTATGTCTTCAGGCTCAGTAACTTATGACTTAGAACTCTGCTGGGGAGTGGTGGGGGGCTGATTAACTGTCCATTCTGCGGCCAACACTATACTAGGTATGACTGCATGAAGTGAAAGAAAGCAATAGATTGATAGAGACAGACAGACTGACTGACCCTCACCACAAGGAATTTTTACTCTAGTTGAGGAGAAAAATATTACACTAGAGAATATTATGAGCAAAGATATAATCAGGTCTTGCAGTTGGGTGCTGTGAAGTAAAATGAGAATTCAGAAAAAGTGGGTGCTGTCAGTGTGGACCTGAGTCATTGGAGAGAGGCATGAAGGTGGTCAGACCTGAGTTTCCCTTTGAAGACTAGCTGTGATTGGAATTTGTGAAAAAGAGGAGAAAGAAAGGCATTCCAAGTAGGGGAGATAGTATGAACAGAGACATGGGTGGTGTCTGGGAGATGGAAAGGAGTGTAGAATTCATGCTGGGGAGGTAGTGGGGGCTAGGCTTAGAGAGGGAGGGTTGATAGATGGCCCTGAATGCTAAGCTTTATCACTGAGATACAATCACAGAAGGGGGTCTTTTGATTAGTACGATGATAGGAGTTGGGTAGGTTGTGACATTAGTGTGGAATGAGTAGATAGAATGCATAGGGGAAGGTGAGTGAAGATGCAAGACACAACAGGGAAACTGGCCACAGACTGCCCCAGAGATAGGAGTATAGAGGGCATAATAAGTAGCAGGACAACTTGAAATGTTACCAGGAAAAACAGTAGCAACCAAAAACCTCATTGAGTGTTTGTATAATGTATCATGTGCTGAGACTGTTGAGAAAAATAGCAAAAACAGAATTGATATGTTCTTAACCATTAAGGATATGAGACATTAGGCCCGGAGTGTAGCCCAGCAGCATAAGTGCCTGCTGATCAAATGGGAGGTTGTGAGTTTGATCCCTGGCACCAAAAAAAAAAAAAAACACAAAACAAAACATTATGGAAAAAAGGATATAAGACACTAAAATAGAGTATTGTTTTTGCCCCTTATTCCCCAACCTAGAAGTCTGTCAAACTGCAAAGGGCTCTTCTGGTTAATACCAAGGGAGAATTAATGCAGTGACTTACTAGACGTTTGCTTTGTACTGTCCCACTCTCCTTGCCCTGTGCCTTGACCCCTGGATCTCTTGTCTCTGGAGATTTTCACACCAGACACTGCAGCAGACACCCATAATGGGTACCATGACTCCGCTGAGCACCCAGGGCGTCCAGGCAGGCGTCCGCTCAACTTCCATTCTGCCTGAGCAGCAGCAGCAGCAGCAGCAACAGCAACAGCAACAGCAGCAGCAGCAGCAGCAACAGCAGCAGCAGCAGCAGCAGTACCACATACGTCAGCAGCAGCAGATCCTACGGGTAAGACCCCAGGATTCCATCCTAAGATTTGGGAGTCCACGGAGGAAGAGAGGCCCAGGTTTACTACCATTATATGAGGCCACACTGTGCTAAGCATCCAACTGAGTGGCTGTCTAAGGTAGTACTTAAATCGGTGCCCTCCTCTTTCTCTTTTTTGTGTTGCCAGGGGTCAGAATGGGAGAGAGTTGGACACTCTCTCCAGATGGTCTAGATTTGGCCTCATCCTAGTAGTGGTCTGAGAAGAGAAGATGGGGACCCAGAGTTCCCTCCCTGCATCTTGGCTTTGACTCCCTTTCCTGCCCCCATCCCTCCAGTACTGAGTCCTGTGCCTTTTCATTCCTCACAAGTATCTTATGTCTTCATAGCAGCAGCAGCAGCAGCAACAGCAGCAGCAGCAGCAGCAGCAGCAGCAGCAGCAACAACAACACCAGCAGCAACAGCAGCAGGCAGCTCCTCCCCAACCCCAGCCCCAGTCCCAGCCTCAGGTAGCTATTCAACTGCAGCCCTAGGCTTAGGGACAGCTGCCTAGGTTGACCATGCAGCCAGCAAACTGGTTTGGGGACAGTATGCAGTGTGGTAGCAGTGGGAAGTAAGGCATGGCACTCTACAGAGGAGTGAAAGAAAAGGATGAAGAAGGCGGCAGATGTTAAGAGTTTGATATTCTGCTTCCTGTTTCTGCCTCAGTTCCAGCGCCAGGGCCTTCAGCAGACTCAGCAGCAGCAACAGACAGCAGCTTTGGTCCGGCAACTCCAACAACAGCTCTCCAGTAAGCCTGCCTGCTTTTGTAAGGGAGC
Source organism: Hydrochoerus hydrochaeris (assembly GCA_004027455.1). Lineage (NCBI taxonomy): Eukaryota > Metazoa > Chordata > Mammalia > Rodentia > Hydrochaeridae > Hydrochoerus > Hydrochoerus hydrochaeris. The sequence goes on from PVLA01004416.1 coordinate 175,128, forward strand.
CCCAGAATAAGTGAGGGATGGGGTGGGCAAAGGTAGCTGAAGTGACCACTTCAGGCCCAGGTTAAGAGGGATCCCTTCCCTCTTCTCCCCTCACCCTTCCCCCTGCATCTGGTAGCATTTCTCATGCATGATCTATAGGCCTGCTTGATCTCCAACCCTGACAATTTCTGATTTTTCACAGATACCCAGCCACAGCCCAGTACCAACATATTTGGACGCTTCTGAGCCACCTGGAGGAACTGCTTGTGCACTGGATGTGGCCCCACTCTTTCCTCTTAATTGCCATTCCTCTTTCCAAGCTAGCACCAGTAATGGTTGGGGTCCTTCCCTCAGGCTCCATTTTTAATAAGTTTTTAGTATTTTTGTTAATGTGAAGCATTGAGCTGTTGGGTTTTTGTATATTATTTATATAGAGACCCCAGAGCTGTTGCACCCAATACACAGAGCTTCTTTGCAAAGGGAGTGTGTGACTTCTGTGTGTCGGGAAAGGCTGGTCTCTTGGGATAGTACTGAGGGCTGGCCAACAAGTCAGAGCCTTCCCCCTATCTTTGTGAATTCTGCTTGAATTGTTGTCCTCTCCGAGTCCAAAGCAACATGTTGAGGTACAGGCCCTCTGTCCCTTAAGGGCAGCTCACCTCATCATCTAACTATTGCCACATTCTTTACAGTTTTCCTCCATGGGAGACATACCACTGGGATTGGGCAGGACCATTAGACCAGGGGAAAAACCAGGGCAACCCACTTTTCCTTTAATAACATCCCAGCTGCTGTGCTTGAACACTGTGGGTAAGGTAGAGGTTATAGCTGCTGGCTACCCTTTTGCCTATCTCATGTGGCCCCATCTTGCACCAGGTAGCCTTTCCATAGGCTAGAGGATTTCCCTAAGTCCCATTTCTGAGGAGAAATTGCCCTTGTTGGCCTGTACCATCACAAAGTAGGTGGAGGAAGGACAGTGGCTCTGAGGGGAAAGAGCCCAGTGAGAAGCAGCACCCATTGCTCTGCCCTGCAGCTAGCTAGAACTGCTTGTCACATAACCCACCTTAGCTGTTACCCAGGATGACTATTGCTTGCTCCTATTGTATACTACTGAAAACTTACTCCAGAGTCACTTTTGGAGCTATGGCTAGGCCATTCTGAGGCCCCTGTCCTTGTGTCTTGAGCCCTAAGTCCAAGCATTTGTAGAACAGCTGCCTTGTAACAGAGGAGTCTTCTGAACTGCCTAGCTAGGACTGGAAGATGGTCCACAGCAGCCAGGTGGGTGGGTAGATGATACAGAAAGATCTGGCAATTTAAGGGTAATGTCCAAGCCGCTGTTGCAGCCTGTTGCTGAGAAGTGTCAATTGTGTAAGTAAAACCAGGAGTACCAGTTATTACCCATGTTACAAAAAATAAAATCCCTCTCCAAAGTCTATCTACAAAGCCCTCATGCATATGGGGTTTTCAGAGTTCCAGAGTTAACATGCACACGGAATTGAACTCTGACAGGATAAAGGCAAGCCTGACTGAAACTGTTCCTGCCAAATTCTGTTCTAACATAAACGCTCCATTGCTACATTCTTTACAGGGATAAGGGCTTCTCTGGGGTAAGGGATATTCAGAGGGAGTTGGGGTGCTAGGCCAAGTGGATAGGGTACACTAAATAGAGAAATGTAAGACAAAGACATGGGGCCTGGGAGGGAGAAGAGGTTTAAATGGTCAGATACCTAGCCCCAGATGAAGCAATAGCAACAACACTGACCTTTGGGAGAGTGAAAGAAGGCAATGTGGCTCCACTGGTGGTTGCCTAGGTAGTACTTGTGCTGAAGAGAGGTAAGCAAGGCTGAGTAAGGTTGAGGCATGTCTTTGAGGAATGCCACTGGGTGTGGGGCAGGCCTCAGTTTCTCCCTTTGTTTCAAGGTCTCAAGCTTTGCAGGTGAAATTTAGACTGGCTGCCCTGTAAGATCACCTGCCTGGCAGTTTGTGGTGTGAGGTGTGTGCCAGATAGAGACAGCACACAGAGCTTGCCTGAGCAAGATGGGAAAGGGGGTTGAGGCCAGGCTGGAGGACTTGAGCCATCTCTGGCATAAAAGGAGTTAATGGCAGGGACCGCGCCCCCCCCCCCACACACACACCCGTGTCCGGACACGCGCAGCGCGCCCCCTTGGTGCGCGGGCACAGCAGCCAGGCTGCCGGAGAGCTGATCTCGGGATTCGGTGCAGAGCCCTTGGCCTGGAGGCAATATGGGTGGTCCGAGGCCAGGGTCAGTGGCTTGCAGCGGTCCGGGGAACAGGTGAGGCCACCTGCCCTGGTCTCTCATCCTCTAGCTGCCCATACCTTGCCCCTATCCTATCCCT